>APFE030005862.1:188227-363782 GCA_000404065.3 Pinus taeda
AAATAAATTTAAATTTCTTTTTTAAAAAATTAACATTTTTTTTTTTAAACAAAAATATATTCGTCCGCCCCCAGCCGCCCGTCATGGCGCGACCCTGGGTGGAGGGTCTGCGTGCAGGCCCCTTCACCCAGGGCCATGCCACCACAGAAGGTCGGGGGACGGAGAGGCAATTCTCAGCGTGCAAGCCCCTTCGCTTAGGGTTGTGCCACCATGGGCAGACGAGTGGTGGAGAGGCGATTCTGAGAGTTGTCTCTCCGCCCCCTAGCCACCCATGGTAGCGTGGCCCTGGGCGAAGGGGCCTACACGCAGACCCTGTGCCTAGGGCCGCACCACCACAGGCACTGGGGGGCGGCAAAAAATAATATTTAATATAATATAATTAATGATTAAGAATAATTAATGTTTTTTTTTTTACATAAAAAAATGTAATAAATTGTAATTTTTTTGAAAATAAAGGAATGTTAAAAAAAGAAGTTTAAAATTTATTTATTTTATTAAAAGAGATAGCGCTTTAATATAATATATATATATTTTAACAATTCTTATTTGTTTTTTGTTAAATTGAAAAGATACGTATATTATAAAAAAATTTCATATTTTTTGTGTTTTCTTTATATTTGTGTTTTTTTTTTTTTTAATGTAAAAACTCTAAATTATTTTGTCTAGTTATTTTATTTTTTTTAATCTAGTTTGTTAATTTTAATTTTTAATAATTTTAATTTTTAGGTGTTAATGTTTTTTAATTTTTGTATTTTTTACATATCTTATTATATTTTTTTTAATTTTTGTTTTTCATTATTTGTGGTTATGAGATTTTTTTTTTTTTTTTTTTTGTCATATATATATGTTATTTGTTTTTTTAAGAATCAACATTTAAAAAAAAAAGAAAAATAAAACAACTTGAAATTTCGTTAAGTAATCATAATTTCAAAAAAAATGGACATAATAAATTTTAATGTGTGAAACCTAAGTCCTCTAAAAAAAAGGCATGCTGCATCAACACGTTGCATGAACACATTTCAAAATCAACATGAAAATCACTAACATTTAAAAACAAATATTTATATTTGATACATAAGAAAACTTAAAGTGTAAAACATATGCTCTGAAAAAAAGTGTATTCTGCATCACCATTTTTCAAAATTGGGTCACATGTTTACTACCCCTACGAAACGGGTAGTCGTATCCGTTATTTAAAGTTCCAAAAACTATGCTCTAAAAAAATATGTGTGTTCTGCATTGCCACTTTTCAAAATCGGGTCACGTTTTTGCTATCTCTACAAAACGGGTAACAATATCACTTCCCGTTTTGAAAGTTTACGTTGTTGGACTATGAAAGCAGCAGTGATGAAGAATGTGATGAAGAATTTCAAAAGAATGAAGTGTCATAGTGTCCACTTAGTCCTAATCCTATTGAATATGAGAGCAATAGTAATGAAGAGCGTGATGAAACCTTTCAAAAGAATGGAGTGTCACGGTGTCCTCTTAGTCCTAATCCAATGGACTATGAAAGCAATAGTGATGAAGAACATGATGACAAATTTCAAAAGAGTGGAGTGTCACAGTGTCCATTTAGTCCTAATCCTATGGACTATGAGAGCAGTAGTGATGAAGAGCATGCTGAAATTTTTCAAAAGAATGGAGTATCACGGTGTCCCCTTATTCCTAATCCTATGGACTATGAGAGCAGTAGTGATGAAGGACACGATGAAGCACTTAGTCCTAATCCTAATGACTATTAATGTAGCAAAGAGAAAGGACAGGATGTAGCATTTTCAGTAAGTAAATAGTCACATTTTCCCCGTAGTCCTAATTCTATGGACTATGAGAGCAACATTCACAATGCACATGAGGAAGAATATCCAATGAACATCGAGTCAAATTTTTCATTTAGTCCCAATTCTAAGGATTATGGCAGTAGCAGTGAAGAAGGGGAAGATGAAGAATATCCTCCAAGTCAGTATTTCAAAAGCGTAGCTGATCATAGTGTGGATAACATTCCTCTTAATGATGATGAAAATGCTTATACAAATGATGATCCAATGATGGAGATGTTGCCAAGAAATATTATGTTGACGAGGAGGAACAGACCTCTTCATATCAATGCAAGATGTTCTATTTATACAAAGGGTAGAGCAGAATATCTAACGAGAAGAAGTTCTACCAGTGCTCTCATTTCAAGTGAATTTTGTCAAAAAGATTGCTTGAAACATATGGATTTCAAATTTGCATTAGAGAAAAGGAAGAGATATTTGTCAATGGATAAAAGCATGCAAAATTCATATTTAGTTGGGTGCATGCAATCCACATTGTCAGGTTATGATTATCATATTAGGTATTTATTTATCTGTAGAAAGGCTTTCAAAATGTTTCATTCGATGGGGAATTTTCATCTCTCAAGAATTCGAGAAATTTCGGAAATGGATGCCACATTGTTTTCAGAAGTATGTCATAAACGAACGTTTGGGCCATTATCAAATACTGGAATGTCACAGATGAAAGATTTCTTTTCAAAGTATGGATAGTGTATGCGAAATAGAGAGACAATACATTTTCCAAATAAGTTTTCAAGACGAGAAATCTACAACTTATACAAAGAATATGCAGAAGGTGTTGAGGGACATGGTCAGCTTGTTACATATCAATATTTTGTGAAGGTATGGAAGAAATAATTCAACAATGTCCATATTCCTAAGAAGAATGGGAGGGGGATTTATAGTACATGTGCTTCTCCTAAATAAAAAAGGGACAAATGTGAAGGGTCAAAAAGAGGTAAGCATTCATAACTTTAACTTTTAAAATTGTATAGTCATCAACTATGAAAGCATATTTCTTAATGGCTTTCTTTTATGTTGTTTAGATTCAATCGTTAAAGAACTTCAAGAGCATCGCAAACAAAAAGCAAGTGAAAGGAAAAAGTTTTACCAGCATTGAAAGAAGTGTTATGATAATCTGAATAAATATTTGGGTTTGATAATTGATGGTATGGACCAAAAGAAAACAATTTTACCACATTTCGTTCACAGAGACAAAAATTTACAAGAGGAAAATTTTATTCAGTATCACTTGGTCAGTTGTATGGTCTTCAATCGGAAAATGTTGCCATGGGTGTACTTCACAGCTCCAAATATTCATAATGATGCAAATTTAACAATAACCATAATTCATGATGTGCTTTCTCATTGGTTTAGTAATCTTCTTGAAGTTTTGTATCTACAATTGGACAACACTTTTCGTGAAAACAAAAATCAGGTCGTTTTTGGATATCTAAACATGCTTTTTGAATTGAGAATTTTTTAGAAGGTAAAGGTTGGTTTCCTTCTTGTTGGGCACACTCATGACCATATTGATCAGATGTTCAATTGTTTTTCAGTCACATTGAGGAGGAAGGAAGTTGGGAGCTTGCCATCATTAATTGGATGTATTAAGCAATCATACATGCTAGAGCCTACTTTTGATGTGTTGGAAGAAATTGTTGACATGCGAAGGTTTATTCTAGGATCACGTGGTGAGGAGAAATACATTGAACAACTTAATGAAATTAGCTTCCAACATCAATTTTGTATCAAAAAAATTAATGGGAAGACACTAATACAGGGCAAGAAGTATTCAACTACTGTAGAATGGGCACCGTCATCAGGTTTGCAGTTTTTGAAGTTCATTCCAAATCATCCAATATTTGCATCAAAAATATTGTTCTTCCAATCAGTTGGTGAAGTTCATAATGCACACAGACAAAATAGAGATATAAATTATTCTAATTGCCTAAAAGAAATTAAAAAATGTGTTAGATATACATATGAGTACTTTGACATTACTGATTCAGTTTTGTGGGAGTCATTTTTCAATAATCAAAGTGATATAATTTCAACAACAACAAATGATGGTATACCTTTGAAAAATCCATTTATTTGGCCACAGAATGTGTCAAATGAACATGAGGAAATAAACATTGTTGAACAAAAATAATCTCAAGGTATTATTAATTCTTCACAGGAAGAGGAAAGAGTGATGTATATTGGTTCTAGAAGATCTCATGCACAACGTGAAGCCATGGAAGATCTTTACAGGGGTTCAGTACAGGATATTAAGGAGGGTTGCATGATTGTAGTGCTAACAGATGGAGATCCCAATGGCTATCCATTTTGGGTTGCTAAGGTTGTAAAGGTCTTTACAAAAACGAGGATGTTACAGGTGTTGAAGGACAATGGTATGCGACAAATACACATCCATTCAATGGTTTGTATAAGCCAGAGATTGTAGTTGACAAAAAAAATGTTGGAAAGAGAAAAAGAAAGGGTAAAAATATAAATCGTCACTGCACAGACATCTTATAATTGGAGGATGTTGACATAATTGTTTATGACTTCAATTTACCAAAGAGAGGAACTCTTCGCTTCAAGAAGATACAGATTCTGAAAAGGTTGTTATCAGAAGGAATAGTGTTGAGATGGGAGTCTACTGAAACCAGTCATAGATCTATAGGAATTTTGAAACCTGAAATGGTGGGCATGCATGTGGACTTAGATGGGGCACTAGTTAATGAAAGAGAAGAATATGGAACATCTTCATCAACATCCAGTCATTCATATGAAGAAGTGAATTCTGAAATAAAAATTCTGATTTCCATATGGTGCTAAATAAGAAGTTATGAGTCATTTTTATGTTGTTGGATTATATGTCTTAATTATGATAATTTTTATTGTTTAGAATATCGACAATGCAACATTAAATTAGAGATATAATGTATGTTTCATTCAATATACAAATAATGACATTTTGATTCATTAATTTGTTCATCATGTCATGGTTTTTTAATTTTATGGAATAAAAAATTCCAATTTGTTTTGTATCTAGTATGTTATGGTTGAAAACATGTTGAATTGATACTTAGGAAAGAAAAATGTTATTCTACCAAAAATATTAGTGCGTTTTTTTCCTCACAAACAACTATTTTGCACATAAAAAATTGGTTTTACTAGCATTTTTTAAAAACGGTGAAAATTGACCCTAAAAAAAATTGTCGTTCTAGTATCAACACTTTTTCGCTTTCAAGGTGTTTTTTGCTTGAAAATTTCATTTTCACTGCCATTTTTAAAACATGTTCAAAATTGACCCTAAAAAAAAAACCATCGTTCTAGTATACACACTTTTCGTTTTTAGCACTGTTTTTGATGTTTTTTCGGGGTTTTTTCGTGAGACTTCCCGTTTTGAGTTTATAGTACCCGTTTCAAAGTTTACATTGTTTACGAATGAAATATCTTCGTTAACCCAACTTTTCTCCAATTCAGGATGTGGGTAAAATGTTTTTGAGATTTCCCCTATGCAAATAAGGAGACAAGCAATGTTTTGGAGTCAACGCATTGTTACGTAAAGAGAAAATTTATATATGATAGAAGAAAGAAATGTGATTGTAGGATGGATTGGTTGATACATGTTCTTCTAAAAAATGTTGAACCATGTTATTGTTTTAAGGAAATTCTTAAAAAGGAAGGATTTTTTAATAAGTGTAGGAAATAGAAACAATTTGAATCGTGAATGGTAAAACAAAAAAAATTGATATAGTGATTGCAGTCCTCATGTGAAAATGTCTCATGTTTTTTGGCTGAGGAGTCACTCTAAACCTAATAAGCAATATCTTGTCACTTTTCATCACACAAATTTCTTAACTCGTGATTTCCCATGCTCTATTCATGGCAAAATTTGTAAGCATGCCATAAAGGTGGGTTGGTTGTCTTCATGTTCAATGGATTCAAACTGATTACTAAATCATCAAACTAGGATTGATTCATACAATGAACCTCATGAGATAAATATAGAGGAAAATTCAGACCTTGGTGATGATGAAAACACATTTGATATGGATATTCACAATGTTTATGTAAATGTGGAAGGACTCGAGTTCTCCAAGAGGAATTATTTGGCTACATAGACTTGGTTCAAAACAATCCTCCTACTACTTTGACCAAGACTGAACAATTGATTGCTTTGCTTAAAAAAAGGTTGGATGACTCCAACAATCTTCATATTATGGAATATGAATTCACGTGTCGGTTGGGTGCTTTTGAGTCATCTTTGAAGAGTAAGAGGAGTTTCCTAAGCCCCAAAAAGAGAAGAAAAACAAGAAAACAAAATGCAATATTGGAAACTGACTTGAATATCATTGGAGATGAAGATGAACCATTGTAATTTGAAAAACTAAACAAGTGAGGTTGCCCTCACTCCAACAATGCTTGGTTTTCCAGGTTTGTTTTGATATGTTTGTTTTCAATTTTATTTTAATATTTATTACTGTATTTCATGTATTTTTTTTTTTTGTATATGTTCAAGCTTGTTTGATAGCTGGTGAGGATATGTTTGTTGATCTGGGAAATTTGTCTGAATTGACATTTAATGTCAGTAAAACTCCATCGATTTAAACTCAGTCTTTCAATACATCGATTATTTTCTATGTTATGGAAGATAGTTTTCAGGGGGCTTTTCCATACTTGAAATATGCTTGCATACATTAGTTTATAATAATGAATATGATATATAAATTGGAATAAAAGCAATAGAAATGTAATTAAATTTGTAGTGGAAAAAAACGAAATTATAACAAAACATGTAGAACATAATTTGAAAAGTTTTTGATAATTGTTTAATGCTAACGGTGGTATATTATTGGAGAATAATATATATTACAATATCAACGATTATGTATTTTTTGACTATGAGTTTTCACACCAGTGGTAATGTGTCAGCAACAGTGAGCCTGTGTGTCAATAATGGTGAGTTGGAGAATGAAAAGAATAGTGAGGGTGTCAATATCAACAAGAACATAGGGGTCACTCTGAATCTGAGGATGAAGGGGGATTTTTATGAATATTGTTGAGACAATAATCATTTTGTCCTGCTTCATCACGACGAAGATACCGTGTTGTTTCAATAATTTGATTCAAGCATTCAAAATCTTATATTTTTCTAGGGTATAGAAATTCTTATATATCCTTGTTGGCATCTGAATCATTGGATAGTGAAATGTAAGACCGATCTATTTATTCCCATACTATTCCATGGAGATAATATAGTGAGCAACCCTTGTTAAGGTTGTGTTCAATTTTAGGTAGTCAAATGGATATTTATTTTTGGTTTGTTTTCCCAAGGCATCCCACCTTGCTTTACATCCTTCTTATGTGATAGTCTACAATATTTGAATCTAGTTTGTGCAATATGAAATGGTTTGTTTCCTATTCTTGGCAATATTCTCTTCTTACTCTAACAAATTGGTCACTCTTTCTATTCGTCTATCACCTGTATAGGTATTTCATATTCTGCTCTAACCCACAACATTCTCTCAATATTTTGCTTAAAAATTTTAAGAGCTTCAACCCAAGTGGCTTGATTTATCAAATATGATAAAAGGTTCTCAATTGGACATCCCCTACATAAGGGTTTGGATTCCATCTTTTGTCCAAATACAATAGAAATTTTCTTTTCTACAGTTCACAGAGCATGTCTTTTTCTAGATTTGTATAGGCCCTATATGTTTCTGTGAATACATTTCTATATTCAAGATGGAAAGGCTTATTGTTGATGATAGCATCATTTTTAAACATCAACAATATTTCTAGCAAGCACACAATTTAATTTCTTGAAGGAGCCCTACAAATAAGCATGCCATCTATTATCTATCCGAGTTATTTCTTATCATTCTTCATCTTGGTCACCTTCCTTTACAGCTAAACCATTGTGTTTTTATTTTTTCCTTCAACTTTGTTTATATATTCTTCCCATGTCTTGCAAAGGTCACAAATTAAGTTTTCATGCAAATGGAAATGTATTAGTTTTCCCTTATAAGAGGGGATACACATGACTAATTTATCCTTTGGTTCCTCACCCTCTATTTTCACAGTAGTATCTTTGGTCAATTTGACATATGGTTCTTAATCCTCTCTTTGAACAACAATGTTTATGGTAAGTTTCATCTTTGGTTCCTGATCCTCAGTTTGTACAACTATTTCTTTTGTCAGTTTCATCTCTCGTTCTTGATCCTCTGATTACACAGTTGTGCCTTTGGTCAATTTTATATGTGGTTTCTTGTTCCCTGTTTCACAACAATGTCATCAATCTCTTTTTTTCCAAGGGATATATTTTCTTGGACCTGTAGAGAAGGTATATCTATGAAACCAATGGGTAGGGACTCCGCAACTTGGGCCAAGGAATTTAATCTTTCAAAAGTTTGTTTTTGTGTAAAATCATTTGTTAGGGTTTTAACTTTGTTTTGTAGTTGCCTATTTTTCATCTGGAGAACCCTATTCTTCCTTAACAACAAAATCTATAAAGGAATATATGAAGGGGTGCTTACTATTTTAACGTGATACTTTGTCAATTTTGGTGGTGCAATTTCTTAGTCCTCCTCAGCATCCCAATAGAAAATGGAAGTTGAGGCAAGGCTCTCTGATCTGTACCATTCGAATACTCCTTTTATATATTCATAGTCAAAATCACCAGAGCAAACCTTATAAACACGTTATTCTCTGTCAGCAAGGTGGCTGGATCCTTGTTCCATGAATCCTTGTTGCATGCATCCTTGCTCCATGACTCTTTCTTCCATAAATACATCATGTGGATTCTCTTTCTCTTGCTCTTTCCCTTTTTATGTTTCTTCTGTAACAACAAGGAGGGATTTAGGAACTGCAACAACACGATCTTGCTTTTTCCTATTCGGCTTGTATTTTGGCACCACTTTTGGGCGCTTCTTGTATCCTCTCAATATTCTGGTCTCATGCTTACTCCCAAATATTTATACTTCTTCATCATCATCATGTTCTTCTCCTTTCAGTGGGTATTTAGAAACATCCTTAGTAACCATCATAGTTTGAACACTTGGCATCTCGACTGCTATATGGAAATGTTCTGTGGGAATTTTTGTAGTTAGGAGGTCATGAGGCAGAGTTTCAACTAGGAGGTCATGGGGTAGAGTTGTAGCTGCTAGGGAATCCTCCGTCGAGGTAGAAACTTCCACATGCAATGGCCTTTCAACTAATCCATCCCAAGTTCTCGCTTCCCTTTGCAGCGCGGTAACAAAAAAAAATAATGAGGCAATGGCAGGATATGGTTTTTGATGGCTGTTTTAATTTCTGCACCTATCAGGCCATATGCTTTTGCGTGTTTGAAAGAAAGAAAGGCATGTTAACCAACATGCCATGATGCAAGTGGTCTAACGATTAGAGGAATTGGTAATAAATAACCACATACCTTCCTTCACACGTGAAATATCTTTGGACAAGGGATGAAACATCATTCTAGGGTTGTGGTAATTCCTTCCAGTCAAATCGTGTGTTTAGTTTTTGTAGCCTTTCACCTCCCTCAAGGAATTTCTGCAAAACATGAGTTTGGGGTTTTGAAGGTGTAGACCATTGTTCTCTCATCCAGGGTAACCCTGTCACTTCTGCAATTTCTTCTTCTGTTGCATGCACCAGTGTTCCTGCTACCTCAAATCTACCCTCCCTATAATGCATGGAAAATTCTAAAGTTATTCCCTCATCATACCGTTGTAACCTAGGAATATACTCCATTAAGGAGACCTATTCAAAAGATGGTCTAATGTGTTGAAATTGATGTAGCAATTCTTCGACACATTTTTTGTGAACTCTTGGGCCTGCCATACTTAGTAAGAGTTAAAAGTGGCTATGTTTTTGTTTGGAAAGTGCAAGAGTTTGAATGTGGGAGAACAAAAAACAATGGAAGAGTTGAGGGTAACTATGTAATAATGCAGTCCAATATTAATGTACTCATGTGACATCATCTATTGCGATGACCATCTGGCATCAACCATTCGTTGTTGCCATGATCACGGGAAATTCCCCTTGTATGTAGTTAGGATTTTCTACAATGTCGACCATTGTAATGGGAGGGTGAGTTGTCAGCCATTTGGCACCAACCATTCGTTCCTACCGTGATCACGGGAGATACCCATTGTACGCATTCAAAAGTTTCCAGAATGGTGACCATTGGAATGGGAGGTCGAGTTGCCGACCATTTGGCGCTAACTTGCTCATCACTTCCATGATCACATGACATTCTCATTGTACAAAGTCAGAAGTTGCTACAACAATGACCATTGGAATGGGAGGGCAAGTTATTACAATCGATGTAATTGATTTGGGGCAGACCTAATTTTCCATAATGATACTTTAAAGTTTGTTTATGTGCAAAATTGTGGGCCCATGCACCATTACACTCACTCCTTAAATTACTTTCCTTAAAAATTATTGGTTACAATTTATTAGTTATCCTTGAGTGCCTATTATAATTTTGCAGGATTATCAAGTTAAATTCATTGATATGCAGGCTATTCATATTATTTTCATAGTTTTGTAGGCTTAGTTCTTGTTGTTGTCATGTATGGAAGAATGTGGTTCAATTCAATTCACCTGATCTTGTGGCTGAAGATGTTGATAATGGATAAATTCAAAGCAATTGAATGGTTTTTTTTGGTTATTTATACCATATTTTTTCATAAATGAGGTTGGATCTATGAATTGGAAAAATGCAAGATATAACAATTGAATTTTACATATCACCATGTGTAAAGGAGAAATTAAATAATAATGATTGATCTATAAGCTATCTTATTTGGATTTTAACCAAGGGTATCTCACATAATTTGACTTCCTAGGGCCTTCTTTAAGAATTCAAGCACATTAGACTTATATTAGATACTTGCATAAATTTTGCATGTGCTAGTCATGGATAATGAATGAATGAATGTTCCTAGAAGTGTTTTTTCATATTGCATCCTTGAAACTCCATTTGTTCTTTCCAACTAATTATGGATTCCTAGAATAGCTATGAATATGCCTATGGTGATAATGGGACTTTGTCTGAAGCTGTTGTTATGTCCTCTAGCTTTAGCCTATTCACTAGGCATGCTAGTTTGTGAAAAAACAAGTCCAAAAACCCTAAGTGTTAAAACCTAGCTGCAGATCCCTATGTGAGTTGTGTAGGACAAAACCCTATGTGAAAAACCCTAGGTAGAAAACCTTACCCTAATGGATGAGCAACACATGTAGAGAAACCCTAGCATGAAATATGACTTAACAAGACAATGTCATGAAGCATATATTAGAAGGACTAACATTCTCCAAGGCATGTCATTATGATAGAGAAACCCTATTTAGAAGTTCAAAACCCTAAATTCAAAAACCTAGGTGCATTATCTATGAGAACCTTAAGTGCAAAGCCCTAGGTGTGTTGTCTAGGAGAAAAACATAAGTGCAAACCCTTTCGTTGTTAAAGTTGATAACCTTGGGTAATGAAACCCTATCATTGCTTGTGGAAGATGAAAACCCTAGGTTCATTGAAAATCCCTTAGTAAAGAAAGCCCTATTATGCAATGATGAAACCCTAAAATGACCAAAGCAATGAATGCATGAATGAGGCACTAAATGAATATGATAAGCGCATGAAATACTAAGTATTAAGGATTCCCTTGCCATAATGGATGAATAATGCCTGTGATAAAGACAATGTCAATGGATGAAAAACACATGAAGAAAACATAGCATGAAAGATTCCCTAGAAAGATAATGTGAGGAACTATATATACGAAGCACTAATAGTGTACAAGGCACACCAATATGATTGAAAAACCATAGCTACAATTTTAAAACCTTAGAAATAGGTTCAAAAACCATAGAAACAAGTTCAGAACCCTAAGTGAAAAACCCTAGGTGTAAACCCCATAATTCATTGTCTACAAGAAAACCCTAAGTCCAAAAACCTAGGTGCATTTTCAAGTAGAAAACCCCGAGAGCAAAACCTTTGGTGCAAACCCTCTCTTTGTTAAAGATGATACCCCTAGAATTATTCACATCTCATGAACTAGAAAAGTTTCAGAGAGAAAGAGAGTAAAGGTTCTTGTTGGAATAATATAGTGGTTATACTTGAGTAAGGGCTATTCTGTTTATTCAACATCCAACTGCAGATAAAAAGAAAAAGAAAAAAAGACATAGGAGCAAGGCGCATACTTCTTCACGACTCATGAACTATAAAATTTTGAGAGAGAAAGAGAGTATGCTGTATAGGAGACGTCCATCTGGATTGAAAAAAAGACATCTGAAAAGTCACTGAATCTTGGACTACATTATCCCTCTCCAATTTCGACCTGTGTCTCTAAATTTTCGGACTGTGGTATCTCTCTGCAACTTTGGCCACCTCAACACACTTCAGGCTCGTCCAAAAATAAACCCTTGTACCCTAAGATATGTGAAATTATGGGTGTTGGAAATTTTATGATAGATCTAACCTCTAAAGCAGTAAATTGTTGAAAACCTTGATTGGAAATGTGAAGAAGGATTGAAGGCATTCAAAGGTCTCACTTTGTAACATATTTTGAAATACTTTTGGAGTCCTCACTATTTGTTAATAAAATTATTTATTTTTCTATTCATTTTTGGGATCTATTTAAAGTGATCTTAACTGGTAAAATAACATTTGTAAAAGAAAATACTGATTCACCCAACCCTTCTCAATATTTCAAATAAATAGGAAAACTGAATTGTAATCAAAATGACACAACTAAACTAAAATTAATTATTAAACACAACTAAATTGTAATCAAAATTACCCATCTGAATTGTAATCACAATGTAATTCCATTAATAAAATTGGCTGAAATATACATTCCTTACATGAGATATCGAAAAAGTTCCAAAAAGAAAACCAAACTCATATCTAAAAAATAGAGCTCATAAAAATACATAAAAAAGGATGGACATAATGGCTATTAATGTTGCTACAATAACTATATCTTAAGAAATAAGAACACCATAAAAAACTAATAACAATCACAAAAAAATACATTCATTAACAGGCCACATTCATTAACAGGCCACATATATCGATGTTTATGAATGACAATTAGTGGATCACATGTTGACTCCTCCACATATCTTGCACATTCGCATCCATTGGATGCTGCTCTACTGAGTATATCATCAGCATCCCTTTGAACATCTAATTGGTAAGTTATATTAAAGCTTTGAAAAATGAGTTATTTGATGAAATGGTAAACTTATTTTGTGTGTATTTCTAGAGATGATAGTCAATACTTTCTTTCAAGTCATAGAAGTCAATTTTCCAACCAATCTTGTGAAAACCTCTCTCACCATTTTGAGACTGAGAGTAAAACGACTTTCTCCTTATATCCACTATTTTATTCAGATACGATTTTAAATGAGGAGAAGATTCAATAAACAAATCAGTCAATCTAATTCAGAAGTAAAGGAGATTTTATTTTCCTCAGTTATTAGGATAATTTTTTGAGTACCATTCTGAAAATTTTTCTGAATTAATTGTTAAAAAGGTATGGAGAGCTTATTTATGTCCTACTTTGTTTTATCTATTGCTATTAGCTAATATTTTTGATATGGCGTTACCATCTACAGTTTCTTTTCCATTAAGGATTCTATGTCCTTAAGAGTACCTAGTTATTAAATCTATAATTTTTTTCTTCTTTCCCTTCTGGCACAGTAGTTTCTCGAATATAAATTATGCTTCGCGATGTTTCTTTTGAACACAAAGGTGGATAACTCTTCCTGTATAAATTTCTCATGCTATAAGTTTTGAATGGTTATGTATAATCCGTGAATTTCTAGGTTTTGTATATTGATCCTTACCAAAGGATTGTCTTACCAATTTACTTAATACAAATTAAAGGATATTCCTCCAATTTCTCTATTTATCTCTAACTTGTGTGTACTTAGCATAGTCTAATTTTACTATACCATCACATGGGTAAGTTGCATTACATGTATTTTAATACCGACATAATTGCGTGTACTAATTATATTTTTTTCATACAAATGAAGATAGTAGCTCTGTCAATATTTAGATTGGATTATTCCTTCTTTTACTCCTGCGTAATTTTTTTTTCTTTTATCCCTACATTACACCCTCCTTTTAGGACTAAACAAAATGCATTGGAATGGTTCTTTTTATAATGATTAAATCAAATTCACAAGAGGCTTTCCTTTTTCTAGGTGCCACCAGACGTACTCCCACATATGACCTCAATAAATTACATCCTCTTATTGCGGTTTACAATTCATTTTATCCATAATACTTACAATAATAACTTAATACTTATAATAAGAACTTAATGTTCTCTATTGGATTTAAGCATTCACATATATAAAATTTCTTTAGCTTAATATTTTTTTATACATATCTTATGCTCTCTTATTAAAAACTTATATCTAATGAAATCAAACCATAATCACCAGAAATCAATTATAAAGTCTGCATGTACGATAAATTAGTAGCATTTGATATCCATCGACCTAAGGACTCATGGCATAGCTCACATGCGTTAAAATTATTGCAATATTAACATGCAACAGAATTAAATTAAAGGAATTATTTATATGCTTCGAAATAATTTTAGAATTAATCATAGAAGGAGTACTCTAGAGATTTTTCTAACCAGAAATCACAGTACTATATTAGATTTAATGAGCACACCTGCCACCCAACCATGAACTATACCTCTAGTTCCCCCAAGTTGAGATGAAACTGCCTAGGGATCAACAACCTCTTGTTTATCCCTTTAATAGCTATTTAATACCTTCCTTGATAAGGTTTACTTTAGCAGCATCCCACTTTTGTGGAACATTTTATTCACTTGCCTAGGATTTTCCATCAAAGCCCGACTTTCTCTCCCTGGTGCTTTTAGGATTTTCCAAGTTTAGCATTTTTCTGTATGTTTTTCTCCCATCCATTATGCTTATCTATAATTTTATTCTAGAATACTTGTCACCAAATAATTCTCAAATCTCATTTATCAGTGAGATTTTATCTTTATTTTATTTTGGCAAGAATCTCGTTTCTAGGTTTCTAGTTCTCAAGTACATACATCTCATCTATTTATTTATTAATAACTAACCCTTTACATCATTAATTCAATATTATTCTTTTGTTTTTTGCCATTATTTCTATCCCAACTCACTCTAACTAGAGCGGTTTTACTGCAACTAAGGGATATTACAGTAGACTTATGTTTACTACATTGACATAGATTTAATATGTTGATCTAGTGTTACTAGGTTGACCTACATTTACGAGGTTGATGTAGGTTTATTAGGTTTATAGGTTTAATAGGTTGCCTTAGGTTTACAAGGTTGACCTAGGTTTATTAGGTTTGCTACTTTGACTTATCTTTAAGGTTGATATAGGTTTACCAGGCTGATCTATGTTTACTAGATTTTCTAGATAAGCCATAATCAACCATGGTCAACGAGTCAAAAATAATCAATGATAATCAATGATGATAAACTATATTCAATATTTGTCACCATGCTTAGTTGCCTTGGTTGTTCACTTTCAACATTATCAAATATGAACAACCATTACGAACCATATCCAATCATAATCTATCATAGATAATTCAAGTTTAATGTGGAGAACCATGCTCATCCATAAAAAACTAAATATTTTCCATAATAAACCCTCCTCAACCATAACTTGAAGATATTTAGCCATACTAAGCCACATTTAATTTTTAATAATTTGAATTCTATCAATATTTTATCCCTTATTGGTGAAAAATAATTACCTTGTGAAATAATCACCACCATAAAATTAACAATCAAATGATAAAAAGTGAAAAAATTCATTTTATTTGCATTCTAGCAGAAGTTATAACAATACTAATTTTTGTATTCTAGAGGAAGTTATAATAATATTAATTATTTTATTTTAATGGAAGTTATAACAATGTTTCTTTTTGTACTTTTATGGAAGTTATAATTGAATGTTGAGGTTAAGTTAGACATCATATTTTTCCTAATTATTCACTCATTAAATTTTAGGTTTACAGTCAGAGTAACTATCTTTGATTTAAGAAATTTCATAGTTCATTTCGAGATTTTATTTTATCTTTTTTTCCTTATTATATAATATATTATTTTTATTTAGAAAATAAATGCAAAGAACATGTACCAAAACAAGTAGTTGTTCATTTAAATTCCACTAATAAGTTCATTTTTCTGTGGGTGTTTTACACTTTTCTTTTCTTACAATGCTATTATGTTTGGAGTACTTTTCAAATATATTAAGAAAGATAATTAATACTTCTTATTTGGGAAAAAGTTAATAGAAAAAAGTCTATTTTGAACCAGATAAGAGAGAACATTGATGACAATTTTACTAAATGCTAGTGAGCAAGAAAATATTGTTTTTTGAAAAATTTGATTATGAACATGAATGTTTATTCTCAATATTCCCCAAATTATAAAATTTATTCTATTGTAATAGTTTTTCAGTATCAATTAAGGTAGAACAATGTTAAATTTATTTAGTCGTCACTATTTTCAAGTATTACCCTAAGACATATTAAAAGGAGATTGAAATATTAGGCCAAAGTCAATCTGGTTAAAACAAATGTTAAAACCATATTCAAATATTGGACCAAAGTTAATTTGGTTAAAACAAATGTTAATCTGGTTAAAACAGGTAATTGTGACCAAAGTTTCAATATAAATGTGAAATTTCAGGTTTGTAGGTAGTTTCCATACTCATAATAATTAAATCTCTGTAGTACATGTGAGAAAACAAGTTGAAACTATGATTAGGAGAGATTTGTTCACTTCATGGCCACCAGTACTTTGTAACATTGTTCAACAACGCATATAGAGCGACAACAGGAAAAATTTCGCTGAAAATATGTAACAACAGTGACAAGCGAGTTGCGGTGATAGTGACCAGTGAGTTGCCGTAATGGTGACCAAGATAAGTGCCATTGTGAAAACTCATTGGTCACTATTGCGCGAACTAGCTTGTCACCATTGTTACAACTCACTATTTTTTTTTTTTAACAGAAAATGCGAGTGTAATGAAATTTGATAAAAAATTACCTCTTCTCACTGGATACCTCTACTCTACATGCTCTAGCTAGCTAAAATTGTTAGAAAGCATCACACAACATCCTACAAATTCGTTAGCAGTAAAAAAAATAATGCATAAAATTTGTAAAAAATATAGATAATTTGTTTTAAAAACGAGAAGCATCACACAACATCCCACAAATTCGTTAGCAGTAAAAAAAATAATGCATAAAATTTGTAAAAATTATAGATAATTTGTTTAAAAAACTAGAAAATTTACCTTTGCAGATGGTAACCCTCTCTGAAAAAACGGTAACACTTTGGGCCTATAGAAACCCTGTCGTCGATTCAGCCTATTCCACCAAATTCAGAGAGAATTTTCTCTGTCTCTCTCAGAAATAATTCCACAGGAAATAATTCTAGAGGAATGGAAGCATAAATGGACTTCACATAGGAGAGCCAATATACTTTGATGACACATAAATTGTCGAAATGGACTCGGCAAAGGAAAAATGGACCCGGCAGAGGAGAAATGGACTCAACAGGAGAGAAAATAACTCAGGATAGGAAAATGAAGATGACGAATTTTTTAAAATGGTAGGATGGTATGCAAAATGAAGATGGAGTCGAATGGTATCTCTGAAAATGGTAGAGAGAAAATAACTTGGGAGAGGAAAATGAAAACGACAAGACAATATGCAAAATGAAGATGGAGACCAATGGTATCTCTAAAAATGGTAGGTGAATTTATGAAATGGTATCTCTAGAAAGGAATTTCTAAATGGTCAATTGATTCATTAAGTCAACTGGATGAATGAAATGGAGGTGCATTTGGGGCGCAATATAGACGGTAAAAGCTTTGTGTTGCTACACACAGTAGATTGGAAACATATGTTGACTCACACAGGCCAATAAATTTGGATTTCAAATTTCGAATTGGATTTACAACCTATAAAAATTAATCCTTCATAAACATTCGCCCTGTAGCCATTAATGAACTCTGTGATCGTAGAGGAGTTATCCCGTCAAAGTGTTGGTGCTAGACGATGGCAAATGGTGGAAAACGAAAAAATTTTAGTGGACGAAGACGTCGATAGAAAGTTCTAATGGAGAAAACTTCATTTGGAGATGAAGAAGATCAAGGGGCCCATGTCACGTCATCGACTGCCAGAGGGGCCTCGCCGCTTGGGAAGGGGCGCAAAACACAAAAAGGTGTTTCGTCGACCCATTAGTTTACTCCTAATGAAAATGGTTTACCATTGAACCCATGCCCAATGTCATATAGTTCGATGTTGATGCGCGTGAATCAACGACATTCATAAATTATAAATCATCATCAGGGAAATCATAAATGTGTAGATATTGATCGTTTACTGAGAAACATTCACATCAAACTTATTTTAATATTACCACTAAAATTGGTGATTCGATGGATGGAATTATATGAAAAATATTTTTATTGTAAAGCTTGTCGAAATGTTGGAAACCATATTCACACTTAATCTATTTTAACATCCCACACTCAATCTATTTTGAGATCTCACGTACAAATGTATGAAACCAGTCCTAGTGGTGATGTCTTTTAAAACATGAGAGAAAGTATTAATGACTTTTTCTGAAAAATATAAACGACCAAAAATACGTTTTACATAGTTCAAGCCACTTCACAAGAGACTGTCACATAAAGTTTTTAACTATAAAATATGAAAAAAATACCCTATAACAAATAAAATGCTAGTCAAATTCCAACTTTAGCTACATTATATCCCATCGAAGTTTGTTTTCCGACTTTAACAATTCATTACTCCAACCAAATCAAAAAGTAAAACTATAAATTCGAACTGAAGAGACTATAAATTACTAACCCCTAACATAGTGCTTGCATATGTCAAAACAACATTCATTTTCATGAGAGAATCTCCACTTTAAATTTCTCTAAAACGGATATACACCCATTTATAAAAGGTCATTTGTTATATGGTTAGGACAAATAATATATAAAAATTAAGTTTTTGGCAAGTAATTGAAAAGGGTAAACCTGAACCATTGACTCGGCTAAAACAAGTTTATGTTAATTTGGTTTAAATATAATATATCTTAAAAGCGTTCCTTCCCAAATCGTAAAGTGTTCCTTCCCAAATCGTGAGAAATTCCCTTAGACATCTTAAATCAATTATTTAGCTTTCTATATTATATTAATTTACAATAATTTTGATTCCATTTCTACCAATTATAAATTAATAAACTATTAATATAGGATTATATATGCCAAAAATATTAATGTAGTGGAAACGGTTTTATATATATTAAGAATGTTACTAATTAATACACCATTACTTCGATTAAACCATGTAATAAAAAAATTGTAGTTTAATTTTAACTTGCAGAAAAAAAATATTACACTCTTACTTGTAATGATTATTTTGCTAAATAAAATTTGTTTTATATATGATTTACCCATCTAATTAGAATATGAACTTGGTAGAATTGGAATAGATTTGTGAGAGGGGAACCACGTGGCATTTAACCTGACAAAAGAGAGAAATTACACATTTTATTGTAAAATAGACCATTTTGCTAAATAAAATTTGCTTATATATTAATTTATCCATCTAATTAAAATATGAACTTATTAGAATTAGAATAGCCCCAAATCTCTAGAAAATTGGTGTGCAGAGAACCACGTGAATCTAATTTTGTAAATTTAATGAAATTCAATGTAACTTAACAAACTATGTAAAGACACAAACCGTCGCATATTCCTTGAAAATCAAATCTAGACCATCAATTAGAAAACCTTGATAATTTATATAATAATAATACTACTTTAATTAATATTGAAAAAAAATGAAATATATATTTAATTTTAATTAATATCTTTTGGAGTTAAAGTACTGTGAATATTTAATTAATTATAATATTTAATCAATTTTTCCCTATTTATATAATCGATTTATAGGATTACAGTAAAAAAATAATATTTTAAAATTACTTCCACAATTTTAGAGTTTTTACTTTTGTAATTATTTTGAAATCACTTTAAAAAAGTTAGAGTTTTATTTTTAAATTAAAAAACACACAAAGTGCTCCAAGATTGAGAATATCCACGTCAAATTTCTCTGAAACTGACAAATATACCCATTTAAAAAAAGGTCAGCTTTTCCCAGTTTGTATGAGAAATATTATAGCAACTTTGTTACAATAAATAATATGTAAAATTTAAGTTGTGATGCAAATAATTGAAAAGGGAATACTACGAACCATGGACTTACCCTTGCATTCGTTTAAACATATGTTTTCGCCGTAGATAAATTCTCAGGTAAAACAAGTTTATATTAATTTGATTTAAATTTAATATAATTAAAAGGTCTTCCTGCCTAAAGGTTTACACATTTGCCATAGCTTCCTGAATTAAGTGCTTAGATTATTTGTAGTATACGATTCAAGTAATTTGTTTATTATCTTTAATTAAAAAACTTAATTAATACTAAAAAATATAATTTTAATTAGTATTTTAAACATTTAATGTGAATAATTTATAATATAATTTTTCCTCTCTTTTATATTTTCAATAATTTGAAAATTTTTTAGATTTATAATTTATAAAAGAAATAAATGAGTGAATTCCATAATTGGGTTTTTCATATTTTGATTTACTTAATTTTAATCAATTTCAATATTTGAATTTGGTTTGTTCTGAAAATTTAATATATTTGGTTTTGATTTGACTTAGCTCTAGCGTCAGGATAATTGGTTTATAAATGTTCTTAAAACTCATATGTTTTCATAAAAATTATATTGTCTAATAAACCAAGATAATATGTGTTTAAATTTTTTTATGTGATAATCATTTTGTTGTAAGATCCTTGCTCTGTTGCATCTGAACACAAATGTTTGCATGCATGTATAAACTCATGGAAATTTTTTCAAAATATAATTTTATGTAAGTACTCAAATTATTTCTAATATCTTAAAAAATTATTAATACTCAAAAAATAAAAGAATTGGTAAATTGAGTGTAGATAAAACAAAAGTGACAATTTAGTAAACAAAGATTTAGAATCGAATTCATGGAATGAAGGAGCTATAAAAATTCATACACTCCCCAAAAGTAAGGATCACTTTTAAACACTAGCTCATAATCAAAATAGTCATAAAATTGAATTATAGAAAAGGTCCTATTGGATAGAGACATATCAGAGTTCTAGTGAATTCAAATGAATCCAATGAAACAATGGTAGAGTAGGAGGTTAATACAAATCCTTTTCATAGAGTGAATTAGGAAGTTATGGTATCCATTACGTATAATTTATTGCCAAAAATGGAATGGACTCCCAAATTAACGCTAGCAAAACATAACTTACCTTGATTTGATAAATCTTGGCATTTGAACCTAATTGTTCTTGAAATTTTTCTCTATTTGGCTTTGATTTGGTTCTTGTCTTCCTAAAAGGATGATCTTAAATGTGGGGACAAGTGGCTTGTAAATTTCCTAGACGACAACCTATCTTTCACTACAATGTTGTGTTCTCATAATCCAAGACCTATGTGTATTAAAAGTTCTTTTATGTGAGAATAATTTTCTATAGAAGACCCTTATAAAGGTCACATATCCATAGAGATGCATGCACATGCACATAATCCAATTTCCAATTATATCTCTCTTAAGATATAATTTTATATAAGTGTCAAGACATATCTAATTTCCACAAAAAATTATAAGATGAAAAATAATATAGTAGAAAATTGCATAGATTAACCCAAATTTTATTTCTAGTAATTGACAATATGTTCAGATCAATGTTATGGAACTAAAGATTCCCAGAATGTGTAGAGCTTCCATGCAGCTAGGGTTGTGCTCAAACACTTATTAAAACTAAACAATAAAATTCCGAGCATAAAGAGTCTCACATTTCTTTGATCAAGTAAAATAAATACAATGGAACAATGCCTATGCGGAAGACCAATGATCATTAAATATGTATGCATCAAATCCTTTACATATAGTGACTATAAATGGGATACCTTTCATACTATGATCACCATCAATGACACTCTTCATTGTGCTCCACTATCTAAGAATTATGAATAGGAAAATGTTTTCAAATATTTCCATTTGTAGATATTTTTATTGACATCCATAACCGATGCAGGTTTAGATGTTGAAGATGGCCCTAAATGCATCACTTCTCTCTAAAACTACAATAGCCAATGTTGAATCTTTCCATAAGTTATATAGTAAACCGACAAATATTATTCTTGTATTCGTTTAAAAAAAATGAAATGTTGATAAAATATTTGTTTGTTAATTTAAATATACAATTAATTAGATACTTTGGCGTGAAAATAGCTTTTAAATATCTGAAAATTAAAGATATATCTTTTATAATCACATGGTAACCTTCCTAGGCTCCCTCAGATGATATATCACACATTCTTATATTATATATATATATATATATATATATATATATTATATATATATATATATTCATATATATACAATAACCTTGATGGATGGTTTCTTTGCATGTGTCCTATCAAAGGTCATGTTCACCACCATGGAGTTGTGAATAGTTTTTTATCTTCCTCAAAGATGTTGATTTTTCATCTTTATCTTCATTTTTGTTATCTATTTCCTTCAGAATTGTCAAATAATATAACTCCTACTTGTCATATGTGTGTTCAATATCTCAAGAATAAGTATGCTCCTAGTTTGTAAGAGGTTGTTAGATGTAGGTGGGTTGAGACTTATTCTCCATTAACTAGAATCCTATATTGGTGCAAGATCAAGAAACATGCTCAACTAGTTGATTGTACGATCAAGATAGTTTATCAATCATGAGAAATTATTCACATACCTATACTGGAACATTATTTCATTAATACAAGTATTCTTATGAGATATTATTTTTGTATTGGAGTTGGTCTTGACCTACTCATCATGGGATGGCCTAGAACTAGGGACACTAGATTAATTATTTGTGAGTTTTCATTTCTTCATTGCTTAAGTATTGGCTACATTTTCCACTCATAAAGTATGTAGAGCAACATGAAGCTTTGAAGAAAGTGATGAAAGGATTGATATGTTGTTGAAGTATTTGAAATACGGGATGAGATAAAACATGAGGCTTCCAAGATAAAGGAGGAATCTTATGAGAATTTAAATGTGTGTAGGATTTGAAAATATGGAACTATAACCCAGTTTTTCTCAAATGACAAGAGCCTCTGCATTGAAGCATTTGATGGAGACGATAAGACTCAATCCAAATTGTGTCCGAAAACAGAGCATCCGGTATGACAATAGATAAAATAGATGTAGACTAAGTTGCAAGAACGTTGAGCCAAATAACATAGCACTTTCTATGTTGCTTTTAATTCATCTATATCTTCACATTATTTCCATGCGTTACTATTTTTCCTGCTTTGTTTTCTCAACTTAAATAGGTAGAGAAATAGCAGAATTGTTAGAAGTTGCCAACTATGTCCCTATATTCTTCAGATAGTAGCTAAAAGTGGCTCTATGGTTCAGGTTATTTTTTCTAATATGAATAAATTAGCAAAAAAAAATATAAAGGAGCAATTGTAAATTTTTCTTCTTTAACTATTTTAAAAGTTGCTGACCAATTTAGAAAAAAATCGACAAGTCATTGTTTATCCATGTATGCCTGTAGAGGCAATAAGAGAACACATAAATGAATGGAGTGTGTTGAATGGTTGGATAATGTATGCATGTGAGTTTCTTATTGTAAATCTCCTTCAAAGAATAAGAATATCAATTATCCTTACCTTATTGGTGTTTCCGTCACAAGAGGGTTTTACCATGTAAAACACTGTGTCAATTCATGTGCCTTATTATTCTTCAATATCGTTTACTTGCCATTATTTTTTGCAACTAAATATATTTGTGGGTTATACTTTTTCTGCTCAAATCACAAAGTGCTATCAAATATTTTGGGAAACTATTGTGATAATGGTGAAGATGAACAGTGAAAAGTTTGAAATTGAAAAGTTCAATGGAAGTAATAGCTTTGATATATGGAAGGTTAAGATGTAGGATATGCTTCTGCATCAGTAGAGGAATTGTTTTGTAGGGTAGAGAAATCCATGGACAATGGAGGAAGAATTTTGGGAGGACATGGATGAAAGATCCCTCAGTTCTATTTGTCTAAGTTTGGAAGGTGATGTGTTGTTTAACGTCATTGGAGAGAAAAAAATAGCAAGATTATGGATAAAGTTAAAAACCCTTTATATGATGAAGTACTTGACAAACAAAATCTACTTGAAATGACAATTATACAATTTGTGGATGAAGGAAGGTACACATATCTTATATGATTTGAATTCTTTCAATACTCTTTTATGCCATTTGTCCACTATATATGTAAAAATTGAAGGGGAAGACAAGGAAATTACACTATTATCATATTGGCCTATGCCTTGGGATCATTTGTAACCTATATCAATTCTAGTTCTATTGATACCATTGATATTGATTTTTTGTAGGAGCATTGTTGTATGAGAAGCGTGAAACAAAATCTAGCCTTGAAACCTCAACATCAAAAGCAATGGTGGTCATAATTCGATCAGAAGAAAACAAAAAAAAATTGAGAGACACATTGAGATCAAAATCAAGAGGAAAGGAGAGTAAGTTAAAGTGATGGTAGTGTAACAATTAGGGAATCTTAAGTGGGATTGCTCGGAAAGAAATGAATAAGGTGCTAAAAACGACTCTATGAAGGAAGATAATTTAGTTGACACAAGTGTAGGTATTATTGATGAGGTATTTTCCACTTCCCATCATATGTATGTTTATAATAATTGGTTCTCTTCATACCAATCTATTGATGATAGTATGGTTTTCATGGGTAATGTTGTTACAAGCAAAACTCTTGGGATTGGCAGTATCATGATCAAAATGTATGATGGTATTGTTAAAATGATAACAAAGTTGAGGCATGTGCCTAAGCTTAGAAAGAACTTAATATATTTGGGAGTGCTAGATTTTGTTGGTTGTAAATGTAAAGTTCAAGGTCGAGTTATAAAGGTTCCGAAAGGCATCTTGTTAGTCATGAAGGTGAAAATGTTTGGGAAACATTATAAGCTTGAAGGAAGGACAAATAAAAATCATGCAATAATAGAAACCAATGATGCAAATGACTCTACTCATTTATGGCATCAACTCTTGCGTCATATGAGCAATAAAGGGTTGAAGGTATTGGTTTATCATAAGTTACTTCCAAGGTTAAAATCTTTGAATTTGAATTTTTGGGAGCATTATATTTATGGAGAGAAATAGAGACAAAAATTTAAAATAAGAAAACATGTTAGTAAAGGTATCCTTGATTACATACATTCAGATATTTTGGGACGATCTCCTAAAGTCTCTTTTGGAGGATCTTCATAATTTATAACATATATAGGTGATTACTCTATAAAGGTGTGGGTCTACTTAGTGAAAATCAAAGTTGATGTATTTGATACTTTTAAGTAATATAGAGATTTGGTTGAAAAGAGAAATGGAAAGTCAATTAAATGTTTGAGAAATGAGAATGGAACTAAGTTTACTTCAAAGGAATTTCAAAATTATTGCATCGAAGATGGGATTGAAAGACATAAATCCATAGTTTATAGTCCTTAAAAAAATCTTGTTGCTAAAAGCATGAATATAACTCTTCTAGAGAGAGCGAGGAGTATGCTCAATGATGTGAAGTTGTAGCCCGAATTGTGGGTAGAAGCAGTTCTTACAATGTATTGTATGGTAAATTAGTCACCATCAACTACAATTAATTGTAAGATTCTAGAAGAGGCATGGACAGGTCAATCTTGTGATTATTCAAATCTTAAAGTTTTTGGTTGTGATGCCTATGCTCTTATTCCAAATAATCTACATTATAACTTAGATTCAAAATAAATAAGACTAATATTTGTTTGATATGGTGATAGAGTTAATGGACATAGATTGTGGGATCCCACTACCCACAAAATCATCATTAACAAAGATGTAATATTTGATGAATCGTCACCCATAAAGTCAAATGTGTATGTTGAAACAAAACAAGAAAAAGTACCACAAAATCAACAAGTACAGTTGGAAATTAAATCACCTTCAAGGGAGGAGGATCATGAATATTTTCATGAAGAAACTCCTGCAGAAGCAGATGAGGATACAAAAATTTCTCAGGAAAATG
Source organism: Pinus taeda (assembly GCA_000404065.3). NCBI lineage: Eukaryota > Viridiplantae > Streptophyta > Pinopsida > Pinales > Pinaceae > Pinus > Pinus taeda. The sequence continues at coordinate 214,287 of APFE030005862.1, forward strand.
AGGAAATACTGCAACAACTTCTACGAAGATCTACATGGATAAGATATTTTCCTAAAAGTTCTGACAATTTTCCTACATATGTTTCTTTAATTTCAAATGATGGGGAACCTAGTTGCTATCAGAAAGCAATGGAAGTATTTGATAGTGATTGATGGAAAGTAACAACAAAAGAGGAAACAGATTCCTTACAAAGAAATAAGACATGGGATATGGTGGAACTTGCTAAGGATAAGAGGTTTTTTGAGTGCAAGTGGGTTTACAAATTGAGTAAAGGTGTTGATGACATTGTTCAGAAGTACAAAGAAGGACTAGTTACAAAAGTATATTCTTAGAAGGAAGGTATTGATTTCCATTAGATTCTTTTACCGTCTGTTAATCTTGTTTCAATTTGACTTATTTTAGACTTAGTTTCATTACTTGATCTAGAGTTAGAGCAACTAGATGTGAAAACATCATTCTTACATGGAAATCTAGACGAGAACATATATATGGAACAAACATAAATGTGTGTTCAAAATTGAAACAAGATGTTTGTTTGAAAACTCAATAAGCCATTGTATGGCCAAAAGCAGTCTCCCACGTAATGGTACAAGAAGTTTGATTCCTTCATGATGATTTATAATTTTACCAAAGTGAGTATGATCATTATGCTTCATTTCAAAATTTTGAAAATGGCATATTCATTATTTTGGTATTATATGTTGACAATATGATTGTAGCAAGAAAATCATGGTTGGTATCAAAAGCTTAAAGGCTTAGTTGGCTAGGACTTTCAAAATGAAGCATATTGGAGCAAAAAAACAAATCTTGGGAATGGAGATACATAGAGACAGTAAAAAAAGTATGTTATGTTTATCACAACAAAAGTATGTGATTAAAATACTTCATATATTTAGTATGAATAATAGGAAACCTATTCAGATCCCTATAGCTTCTAATTTCAAACTTTCTTCAGGTTTATATCCTAACAATGATGAAGAAACATATTATATGTTTTTTGTATCATATGCTAATGCAATAGAGTGCTTAATGAATGTGATGGTTAGTATAAGGCTAGATATTTCACATGCAATTAGTATTGTGAGTAGATATACGAAAAATCCATTTTTTCTAGGTGTCTTGGACAAGAGGAGATCCACATCTAGATATGTCTTTACTCTTGTAGGTGGACTTGCTAGTTGGATTTAAAATATTCAAAACATAGTTTCTTTATACAATACTAAGGTAGAATATATAGTAGTCTCGCTTGCTTGCAAATAGGCAATTTGGTTAAAAGGTTTTTTGTGTGAGCTTGGAAGGATGCAGGACAAGGTGAAAGTATTTTGTAATAGTCAAAGTGTTATTTAGCTATCTAACAATCCAAATTATCCTAGTAAGACAAAACATGCACCTGTTAAATACCATTTTGTAAGACATGTTATTGATGAAGGTGGAGCAATGGCTCTGGAAAAAATCCATACAAAAAAAAATTGTGGAGACATGTTCACAAAACTAATTTTGTTAGAGAAGCTGAAATGGTGTTTGGCTCCTCTAGCCTTGCAAGGGAGGTGGAAAATATTTTGGGCTCTATATATCAAGTAAATTATTGTGAAGGTGGATATTCTTAGAATTTTCCATCAATTTCCCTATACTCTTAGGTTAGTAGCTAAAACTATATCCTATGGTTCATGTTGTTTCTTCTAACATGATTTTAGGAGAAAACATATAAAAGAAACAATATTGTTTTGTGTAAAAAGTTTCTTATGTAACTTCTTTAAAAGTTGTGGAAAAATTAGAAAACATATGACAAGTTGCTATTTATCTAGGTAAGCCTATAGAGGCAATAAGGGAACACATAAAGTAATGGAGAGTGTGTTGAATGGTTGGATAATGTATTCATGTGAATTGGATGTTGTATATCAACCTTGAATAATAATAATACTTATTATCATAGCCCTGTGGATATTTCTCTCACAATGAGGGTTTTACTGCGTAAAACATTGTGTCGATTTATGTGTTTGATTATTTTTTTATATTGTTTATTTTCCATTATTTTATGCAACCAAATTTATTTGCATGTTATGATTTCACTGCTTAACTCAAGGGGAATTATAAGGTAAAGTACAATGTTGGAAATGGCCTTGTTGGTTTTGATTCTAGGTAGATAGATTTGGTGTTTTATTTTGATTTGGTTTTCTATAATAGAGGGTGTTTCATGATTCTACTTGTTTATTGATCATTCAAAATGAGGTAGGCTCTTCATTTACAGGAAAGGTATCACCACTTGTTAGTCTCTCTTCTCACGACTATTATAAAAGTTCTAATTAATAGTGGATTTATGGAGCATTTGTATTAACAATAGATGTGTACAGGATTCAAGAATCATCCATATATTCTAGAAAGTTTGAACAAAAAATTATTTCCATCAAACATGATGGTGTTCAAAGAGGGCTAATTTTTGGAAATTGCTTCTTGTTTTGAGCAAAAGGGTTACAATATTGTTGCGATCAAGTTGGTTATTCCATGAAAGGAATTCTCTAAGAAACATTATTATGATCTAAAATAAATACCAGTTTTTTAATGTCCCTTTTGAATTCATCAGTCTTGGTCCTATTATTGCAAAGCTCTGGGAAGGCCTAAGGGTATAATGTACATGCAAAAATTGATAGGTGTAACTAATTGACAAAATTCAAAACCTATAACCATTAGGTGACCTTTCCATAATTGCTGGAAGGAACATCACTCATGGAAGAAATGAGCCAAAAAAAAGAAGGAATGAGATCAACCTATTGTTCAAACTAGAAGAGCTAGTCAATTATGCTTATAATAGAGAGAAGCAAGTGCATGGAATGCCCAAATTATGATGAGAAAATTCCATGGTTCCACAAGTAGATTTGGAACACCTCGATTTATTTTATGGCATGTTTTTCTTTATTCTGGAAACATGTGGCTGATGGTGTTGAGCTCTTTTTCCTATCAAACCATAATTATATTCTAGTAAGGATAAAGACTAGCTAAGTTAGAAATTTCCTATAAGTATTGTTGATGCAATGCTAGTAATGAGGATCATAGAGTAACATTTGTGTAAATCACATGGAAAAATCTATTGATTGGATGGAGAAACATTAGTGTAAAAGAGAAAATGGATTTTTAGAAATTGTTCTTATAAAATAGGGTGAGCTTTTAGATATTTCTTATATGAATATTGGTAGTTTTTTTGGTGAACATTTCTTAGAGGTATGGGTATATCAATATTAGAAACCTCAATGACAAGATGTATATGTTATTTTAAATTTTCTACTCTGATAAATGACACATGGAACACGAGGAACCAAGACAAATATTGAACAAACATGTGGAAGATCTAGTAAAATATTCTAAATATGCACATGATTCCAAAGGAGGAGGATACTTTTAATATTGTGTGTTATGGATCTCTTGCTAATATTTTTTAATGCTATAATATATTTTTTATGTAAACATGATTCCTTAGTCTGGAATGTAAAAACTATTGTAGTTGGAAGGGTGTTATAGCTAAGATATTTTTCCCTGTGAAACTTTCTTCAATGATGCATTATAAGGATTAATTGGCAAGTGGAGAGAATAAGAGGATGAGATGGATATGCCTCATATATAGACTACTTACCTAGATAACTGTGGGGAAAAATACTAAGAGGTGGGCGGGGGAGTCTAAATCAGTATTTTAAAACATACTTAGACCTTTGAATTTCATGTTCACATTTCTGTATAGTATTGTTATTAAGTAAGATAGAGTATGTATGTTACTATGATGACGGAAAATAACGTATATCTAGATAGCTATCTTTTCATATATTTCACCATTTGTTCTACTTTAACCAGTATGTGATTACTTCATTAGCCTTTAATTGAATAGTAACGATGAGTAGTAATAACAAAATAAACAATCACACATAAGAAACACATCAACACATGAGGACACTAGGATGTTTAAGTGGAAAATCAATGTGGAAAAAAACCACCACCGCCATGATCTTGGTCTTCATATTTTATTATAAACGAAAACATAATATAATCTTGTACTAGCGCAGACTCATACCAGTATGCAAGCACCGAGCTACAAAATGCTACAACCTTCACTCATTCTCTAGCATCCACTTGAAGGGAGCTTCAACCCCCTGATCTCATTTACCGGTACCCACTGGAAGGGTGCTCCAACCCCCTGAACTGATTCACCAGCTACAACTGAAAAGAAGCTTCAACTTCCTCACTGAAGGCTCCAACCCTAATCACCTTTTTGGACCATGTTTCACAACCTCGATCCACTTAATCCAAAACATCAAACCTGTAGGCCACTTTTCATCATATTTTTAGATTGGAGCCACTACCATCATTTAAGCCCAATTCCAAATAACAATACTGAGATGAATCACTCTATCAAATATCTCAATCACTGAACCAACTAAATCATCAAAGAAATCATTGAATCTTAATCAATCAATAAAAATAGATCAATCTCAACTAGGATAGATGATGCACATAAACTCATAAATAAGATAATTTGAAGATTGTTACCCATCGTTGAAACCAACTGCTGACACTGCAAATCCTAATCAACCATATGTCATAATATATACACTATCGTTCTGAGTCATACCTGTGTATGTACATTATTCTTCTCAAGAGGACTTGAATATAAATTCAAAATACTAAGAAACTGAGTCCAAGTCACTGCCACACTAAATCAATCATTGAATCACACTATGAGCCCATCATAGATCACTGACCAAGATACAGATCATCACACACTAGAATCATCTCTAATCAACATATCATTCCATAACCAATTCAACCCTACCAGAGATGTCAAGCATAGATTGTAATGAGAGAGACATCATCGAAAAAAAACAAAAAACATAACATAACTCATCAGACATCATTAACATCTCATACTGCAAACCCTTAGGAGATGTATGTGATTCTTGTAAAGTACATCCATGTATGTACACACTTATCATTGACCACACCTATGTATAGATATGTAATCACTAAGAGACACCTTCGCTCTAACATAACACATGGAAAAACCAAATATCATCATGAAAATTGTTAGAGACACACATCATAATATCATGATTAGAGATTTATCAAACAATAGATATATTATTCAATATGTGGTCATTTCATATCTATTAGATCTAGTCCATCTCCATGCTCCGTGGTGCATTCCTATTTCAGATCAAGTTATTCATAAGTAATCCATCACATTCACACCCTAACACTTGATCTCCATCTCCTTATATACTATAAGCTTTAGTCAATACCTTAGGTGAATCCCTTATTAATGTCGATGGCATTCTTTGATGGGATCAAATATCTATTTTCGCGATCAATACTATCTGTCAATATCATGGTAAAGATCCTTGATATCAATAATAACATTGTGCGGAAACTGTATGTGAATTCTCTTGATAATGCATGTGTATGTACATAGATTTTATACACAGGGCTCGCTTATACATTCCTAAAATTCACCTTTTTCATCTTTCTTTCTTTGAACTGATATTCCTTTGTCCATCTGACCTATAGCATTTCCATAACCATCATATTGACATCTTTATCAAGTAGGTTTCCATGAAGGACAACCTTTTTCAATTCTCTCTGTCACACTGCATAATCATCATGTTGGCATATTTATCAATTATGTTTCCATTGAGGAGAACAAATTAGTCATAATGCCAATAATCTTCCCCTCTGGACTTGATGGAGACCACTTTGGTGTTTGGTCATCATCACCTATAAATACCTGCAAAAATGTTTGTAAGCATAGCAAGATTATTTTCAGTCATTCTTCTACAAACGTTAAGCTACTCTCCCCCTTTTAAATCAAGGGAAAAGAGATGACCAATGCTGAATGAATACTTCCTTCTTCCTTTGTAGGGAGGATCACTATAGGTCTGATTTGTTGAATATGAACATTGACCATGCTCGCCTTGAGAATATGTTGAATCTTCTAGAAATAAGTATAGGACTCTATGACTCAACTAGGTATGACCTTTCCTATCACCAAGGACTCATTCTTACATCAATCATCAAAAATAGTGGGATTACATATTTAACTCAAAATTACATCAAATGAACAAAATAATGGGATTATATAGATAATTGACTTGACCCAAATAGTCCAAACATGACTGATTATTACAATTATTAAATCATGGGTATTTACATGACCTTTACACCAAGAGATATATATTAAATTTATGATCAAAACCAAGGACCTAAACTATGCAGTAGTAAGACCATAATAGTCATAATAGTATCTTGCAACATAGATATCAACAATACAAAAAACAACATGAAAATCCTCATCATCAATGTGAAAGATAAGACAATGTAGCTTCAATATCATCAACCTGTGACCAAGTATGGAACATCATAATATTGTTCCGTAGAGATCTATTATCAACTCATCCCCTTGCCCTCATCAATGTCAACTTTCTCTTTCTCTTTGTAGGAAGAGATTCAATCTAAAGACGTATAGATATTTTGCAGCATAGCAACATATATTTTTATGTATCAACAACATATGTGAGAACCAATAATATTATCATAAATTAAGATAGGGCAATGTAGCCTCAACCCTCATCAGCATCACCAAGTGACCAAACCTAATATGCGACTAAATATGCAATGTCAACATCACCCAACAATTGTAGCAGTACTATATCAGTAACCGTCCTATTAAATTATCATACACATATATCAAAGATAAGGAGAACCTTCAACATCAATCAAGCATATGAAGAAGAATCATCAGACAATAGGAAACTCAAGTGATCATCCATAGGAATCATATCTGCAATTTATTGATATCCTATGACATAGAGATAACAATATGTAATAATTCATCATCATCAACCAATCATAGCATGAGATTGTATAATCAAGCATTGTTAGTATCCCATCACCTTGATCTCATCAAGATAAACATGCTTTATATATGAAGAACCACAATCCTCAAGAAACATACCATGTGTAGCATATCATGTACATGTATCATCATAATGTAACATATGTGAGAGCCAAGAACAAAACTGTAGACATCATCCTTAACTGCACCAATGCAACTTATGCATCATTGAAGACATAATGACAATAGCATATAAATAGTGAGTGAAAATCATCATCAACTAATGTCAATAAGGACCATGGCATGCATATCCTCTTCATGTAGAAATAACTCCACTAAGTGAAACTTTATCCAAGGCTTTATCATCACTAATGACAGAATAAAAACATCATATGTGTCTTCAACAACAACAACTACACATCATCAATATATACTTATTGTGAAAATAATCATGCAACAAGGAATTACCAAGAAACCATAATACCAACAATGCACTATTAGAAGCATAACAAATGCTCCCCCTGAACCTGTGCTCACTATTCACTATGAGGGCTGATCATATGCATATTCATCAGTAAGTAAATCCATCAAAAGAACCAATGTAATAATTCCTTATTGCAACAACTCATAATCGATCATAAGCCAATACTTCTTCTAAGTACTATCTAGGCATCAATGGATTGTAACTAACCAATGTCCAAACTAGAAAGCAGAATAATAACTAATTGAAGCATATCATAACTTCTCTTGGAGTTGGTCCCACAGTTTCTTCATATCAAATAAACATACATTACTTTCTAGATCAAAACTCGCCTATATACGTGACTTCATGAGATCCACATAAATAAAGTGGAGTGTTGAACTTTCATAACCACAACTCCTCCTAAGCTTGTTACATATGTTCATATTTCATTGTTACTATATCAGATGCAATGTCAATAATATAATAAATATGCATATCAAATCAACACGAGAATCAGCATTAAGGTAACATATATATTGTTCCCCTTGAGATTATACATCATTGATCATGAGGACTTGATAATCATCTCATACTCTTCATGAGGTCATCTACCTTTTATCACTTCTAAATTCACTACGAGAAGTATTATTTTAATAAAATTTTACTGCAATAGAGATCATCTTCTTTTACTCTGAGTCTAAATCCTCCTTAGTTCTGCACGAATTCAGTTCTTTAAACATGTATAATTTGTCTAGACTTTTGTATCCTCTTGCTATGAATTTTCTAGTTTTTGCATCCATAACATGTCATTTGGTTGATGTAAACACAATTATATTTTATTTAACTTCCATTTCACCTGCACATAGAATATTATTCTTTATCCCTTGAACTAATAAAGTATCAGCGCTCCTCTATGTTTATTAATTTTGTCTCTACCATTTCCCATAACTTTTGTTGGAGAATTATTTCCAAAAATAACCTTACCATATTGGGTTTTCTTGAGAGACTCCATATTAATATTCTCTCCATTCATATGATGAGAGAGTACGTTGTCTATGTACCATCCATATTCTTCTTCAAATGAGGAGAGAGTAAGACCACACATTATCTCATCTTCTTCTTTCTACTTAGTAAGAGAAATGTTGGTGGATCCATATTTTTTAGGTCTTTTGACATCAATATTCTTATCTTATTGCTTGCCATGTTGTCTGAGGCGATCCATGGATTTGTTCCTCCATTCTTTTGCTTGATTCCCAAACTTGTTACAATCATAAAATATTATATGAGGAGACGAATCATAATATTTTTGTTTCATATTCCTGCTATTGCAATCAATAGCTTTGTGACAAAATATGTTGCAAGAAAAATAATATCCCTTAAAGAAACTTGAGTACTTGGAAACTGATGATCTTTCTGTGAAATGGTTATTTTCTTAATATCAAAACAACTTTCTTCTGCAATTCGGTGCGATGTGTCCATAATTATGACATATAAAATATTTAACATTATTCATCAGAGGAGAGAATCAATTAAAGTCTCTATGATTGGGAGCAAATTATCTCTCTTTATAATTCATCTTCTTTGGATGATGATCTGGTTGACTTCTAATCTCTTTGATAGGAACTTTTAGATTTGATAATGTTGTCTTAACATGCTTGTACAAGCCTATGAACTAAATTCTCATTTTTTAGTTTCATGAAAACCAAGACTAGATTTAATGGCAGGAGGCCTTTGACTACCAAGAATGTTATCTAAAATATTATTATTATCTTGAAATCTCAAGTGTTTACCATTTTCTTCTAGTATACCTTTTAGAATGTTTACCTCAACCTCCATTCTTTGGTATTTCTTTTCGTTTTGAGGATACTTCTTTCTCATTACTTCTTTAACCTTTCATCCTTATTCCACTTGCTCCTTTAATTTGAGAATCTCTTCCTTTAGCCCATTCTCTTGTCCTTCAAATGCCTGAAGTAGGTCTTCATTTCACTTGTCTTGTTTTCAAGGTATGCTTTTAGAGAGACAATCTATGCTTCAAGGCCTTCACAATATTGTTTAGATTCTACTGCAGCTTTTATTGATTTAATATGATCCCTGTTCATATGCCTATAACTTATTTTTGAGATTAATAATTTTTTTCAAAGCAAGATCAAGTTTTCTTCTAAGATTAAAAATTTCTTTTAACATGTCTTCTTTTGAATGAGTAACCCCATCATGTTCATCTTTTGACATATTGTTAGAAATAAGATTTCCTGATAGTTCTCCTGATGAACAACCTGGAATTGGTTTTTCTTCATGGATTTCCTATAGCTTATACCATACATCCTTTGCATTTGCATAATGCATAACCCTATTTAATTTCGAATTGGTTATGCTATTAATGATGTCACTTACTGTCTTACTATTCTTTTGCACTTCCCTGACTCATGGAGGAATTTTCTGAATCCATTCCATACTAAATACCAAACATCAAGGCTCATTAGATTAGACTTCATCTTTTCTATCCATTTTCTATAATTATCATTGCTTAACATAGGAACACCTTCGTTGTCCTTTTTTTCTAACTTGCCTTGTTTTTCTGCTTTTGAATCTGTTTTCTCTTTAGAATGTTTACTTTCACTTTTACGCATGAGTGCAAGTTGAGTCAATTCAGTGTCATCTTTAAAATCATCATTATTGCATAGATAAGGAAATGGAGCACAATTAGAGCAAGAACCCATTCCTGATAATTCTTTGTTACCGTCTTCTTCATTCTTGATCAATAGAAAGCAAAGTACTTCCAAGGCTGAATATTTGTTGGCATATGTAACTATCACTACGTATGATATATCACTGTTACTGCCATAGTTTTCTAACTCCTTCCTTTGAGATACCTTATTCTTTCCCATCATCCTTGATCCACTCCAAGTGATTAAGCTTCAAAGGAAGTGACCTTCTTTGATCCCAATTGTTACAAGAAATACTTATGGGGGATTGAATCGGTATTTTAAAACTTAAACCTTTCAATTTCTTATTAATATTTTTGTATGCTACTCTTATTAAGTGAACTAGCATATGTATTTGACTATGATGGAAAAAACATTATATATCCAGTTAGCTAAATTTTCATATATTTCATCATTCGTTCTACTTTAACCGATATGTCATTACTTCATTTTCCTTTAATTGAATAATAACCATGATTAGTAAAAAGAATAAACCATCACACATAAGCAACACATCAACACATGAGGACAACGTGATTTTTAGGTGGAAACCCAATGTGGGAGAAAACCAACACCATCATCGTCTCTATCTTCATATTTTATTATAAAGGAAAACATCTTACACCCTTGTACTGACATATACTCATACCAATATGCAGATACCCACCTGGAGAAGGCTACAACCATCACTCATTCTCCACCATCCACTGGAAGGTAGCTTCAACCCCCAAATATCATTTATCATAACCCACTAGAAGGGAGCTCCAACCCCCTGATCTGATTTACCAGCTACCACTAGAAGGAATATTTGAATTACTCACTGAAAGCTCCAACCCTCAGCACCTTTGTGTATCATGTTTCATAATGTTTCATATTGGATCCACTTGATCCAAAACATCAAACTTGTAGGCCACTTCTCATCATATTTTCAGACTGGACCCACTATCATCATTCAAGTCTAATTCCAGATAACAATACTAAAACCAATCACTATTACAAATTACCCAATCTTTGAACCAATTGAATCATCAAATAAGTCATTGAATCTTGATAAATCAATACAACTAGATCAAGCTCAACTAAGATAGATAATGCACATCTAATCATTAATAAATCAAGTCAAACATTGTTACCCATCATACAAACCAACTATTTCCACTGCAAACCCTAATCATCCACATGTCTAAATATATACACTATTATTCTGAGTCATACCCATGTATGTGCACATTTCTCCTTAAGAGAACTTGCATACATATCTTAAATTACTGAACAACTCACTGTAAATCACTATCACACTAAATCAATCACTGAATCACATACTGAACCCATCACAAACTATGGACCCAGATACATATCATCACATATTTGCATAATCTCAGAACTGCCAAACATAGATTATCATGAGGCAGGCATCGTTGACAAACAACAACAAATATATCAGAACTCATTAGAAATCATTATCAACTCATACTGCAAAACCCTAGGATATGTACATGACTCATGTAAAGCACATCCACGTATGTACGTGCTCATCATTCACCACACATGCATATAGATATTTCCTTACTACATAAGATATACGAGACTTCCCAGTTGATGATTGACATATGTACACGACTTCTCAATGTCAAATCTGTTTAGAGATATGTAATCACTAAGACATATGTTGCAACAAAACATTTGTCAAAACGAAACCTTGGCATGAAAATTGCTCCAAACACACATCATAATGTTAGATCTAAGACTTTTGTGATCCATAATTTAGAAAATAGTCTTTCAGTTTAATCACATTAGTTTCTTTGAAACGTTGACCCAATCCTTACAATGTGATTAATTTGAAAGACTGTTTTCTAACACATCATGATATCATCATCACAGAGTTATCAAACCATAAACAAATTATTCAATATGTGGTATTTTCAAGTCTATTAGATCTGATCCATCTCCATGCTCCCTGGTACATTCCTATTTCATATCAAGTTATTCATAAATAATCCATCACACGCAGACCCTAACACTTAATCTCCATCTCTTTAGATAGTATAAGCCTTAGTCAATACATTAGGTCAATCCCTTAGTAATGCTGATGATATTCTTTGATGGTATCAAATATCCCTTGTCACGCCCAATACTATGGGCCAATACCATGGTAAATACCCCTAGTATCCCTAATACCATGTTGTGGAAACTGTACACGACTTCTCTTCATGATACCTATGTACGCAATGTTTCTTCACAAGACCTCCTTATACTTTCCTAAACTTCACATTTATCATCTTTCTATATCTGAACTCATATTCCTTTGTCTATCTCACATGTAGCATCTGCATAACCATTACATTGACATCTTTATCAATTAAGTTTCCATCAGTGAAAACCTTTGTCCATCCTCTTTTTCACACTACATAATGATCATGTTGACATCTTTATCAAGTAGGTTTCCATTAAGACCAAGAAATTAGGCATAATATGAGCAATAACTAGCTAGTACAATGGATAACACCCATGTATCTTGGTAGATTGAAGTAGGTCCATATGATTGTTAATGAATCAATATTCTTGGTTACTTGATGTTAATTCCTTGAGTATAAAAACTTACTAAACAATCTAAGGTATCAATGATATATTTTTTTTTCAACTGGTACAAGACAATAGTTTTTAAAATAGTGGAGGAGCATGGACATATTTCGAGGTTGGAGTGAGTTGTATTTTTATTTCCTAATAAATCTGTTTGTTTCTCGTAGGCTTCAGTTTTCAGAGTGTAGTGGTGAGTTTGAACAAAGGAGGATAAAGAGGTTCTTAATATAGTAGATATATTGGTACTCATGTGAATGTTCTCTAGCTAAGAGAGATAGATGTATTTAAAACTAGAGAATAATGGTTGTAGTAGCAACATATATTAAATCATGGTGGAAACTTTTGTGTGGTGTGATGAATAATAAATCGATTCATGACCATATTGTAGAATGATTCACACCTTCTAGTCATAACAAGTCTATATATAATGTATTTTTCCTTAAAATGTTTGATGTACCTAGTATATCATTGAACTTACCTAAGTCAGTTGTGATGCAAGGCTTATGAGGCATGTGCACCCTCATGCAGTTCATGAGGATCTAAAAACCACTTTGCAAGTGTAGGTTTCGAGTAAGCATAAATCACATGAGGATGTTATAAATTTTGTGAGAGAGAGGGAACATATGGACAAGGGTTGTTTTATAGTGTTATTGTTCCTTAGGAGTGTGATGTAGGAGCATCAAGAGAATGGTTGAGGGTAAGTTAACAAAACCAAAAGCATGGTTGAGTGTAAATTAAACAAACCCATAATATGGTTATAGGTGAGCGGAAAAAACGTAAGATGATGTTGATGGTGATGCAAGGGGAGTTCAAGGTACAAATATAGGTATGAAAAAATGATGATCAAATGAACCATGCACATGAAGGAAATCCTAGTAGACTAGCAGTTGCCACAATTAGGTGCCCATGCATTTTGGTGGATGGTCGTTTCTTTATATGGATATCAACATTCTGATAATGTTTGTAAACATCGGGTTTGACTATAGATATACGTTGTTGATTGAGACTAATAAAAGTAGTTATTAAGGGGGATTTCTAGAAAATATAGCACCTACTTATCATGTGTTTGCTAAGTAGCTTGAGAAAGAGTGTATTCCTAATTTGTGGGAGGTTATTATATCTAATTAAGTTGACATATATTTTCCATCAATTAAATTACTATATTTGAGTGAGGTTTAGATATTTACAAAATTAATTAATTATGTGATCAAAATATTTTTTCTATCTTAAAAAATCATTCATCTATATATGGCCACATTATTTGATTTCACCTATATATATTGTCATCATTCATCTATATATTTTGTCACCATTCATCTATAAAAGTAGTTACACTTTAAATAATAACTTAAATAATAAAAAAATAATGAAATCTCAAGTCAATAAAAATTTATAATACTGATAAAGGCGTGGAAACTACAAATATCAATAATATTGATAAGTATTCTACCAATAACATAAATTCACTTGATAAAGGCGTGGAAACTACAAATATCAATAATATTGATAAGTATTCTACTAATAACATAAATTCACTTGAAGCTCATACAAATCGAATTCGTATGGGTTTCACGATTGTCGACTTCTTCGTTAATCAAAGGAAACTCGTTAAAGTTAACAAAAGTTTTGGGTGAAGGTTTAATAGTTTTCCCATCATGTTTAGACTTTACTTATTTAAATGTAATGAAAAAATGGAAATAGAATGACGAGTTAGAAACTTTGATGCAAAAATTTGAAATAACAATAGGCTGTAACTCTTATATGCTTCTTTACCTATTTTAATAATATTAAATAAACCCGGAATTTTGTTTTCTCAAAACTCCCATTTGAGATAAAGACAAAATGTAGCTGCTTCATCTCTTTCCACTTTTTTGCCGGCCAAACCTATCTTCAGATATGTATACTTTTTAACGCAATGAACAAGATTGGAGATTTTTATGTCATTTAACAAAAGCATTCACGTCCTGTAATAGGCTTGATGTGCGTAGGTCAAGAAATACAGAATTTATCATCATGGTGACTAGGGATAACATAATTTTTTTTATGTTATAAAGTTAGAGTTAAGAAAAACTTTAAAGGAGGTGAGTTTATACGTATAATGAAAAGGACTGAGGACTTATATTTTTAAGTTTGTAAAATAAAGTAGGTGTAAAAGAAGGTTGTGGGCAGGAGAACTTTTATTTTTTACACATTACCAATTTCATACACTCCTTGTTCCACCTATCTAATTCTACAATTAGATTTTTTCCCAAAAAATGTCACTTTAAAAAACATATTGTATATAGTTTTTCAATAAGGAAAAAATGTAGGCTTTTCACTACATACCGATAACTACCAAAAGAGGCAAGGAGAAAAGTACTATGACAAGAAACATGGAATTTACTATTATAATGACAGGGATTAAATACATTGGCGGATGGATGACATAAGTCATTTTTGCATTGTAAAGTTGGAGTTAACAAAAGTGTTAAACGAGGTGAATATGCATATAATAAGAAGCATGGAGCATTTATATTTTTACTGTGCAGAATAAAGTATGAATAAAGTATGTGCAAAGAACCTTTATTTTTCACACATCCCCAACTTCATACACTTATTATGCACAACTACCTCTGCAATTGGATCTTTTGTAAACAAAAATTGCCACTTAAAAAAAAAAAGGTTGTATATTCTTTTCAGGTAACAACAAAATGCAAGTTTGTATTGTTGTCATATTGATAGCTACTGAAGATGTATGGACTATGTTTTTTTTCAACCATTCCACTTGTTTTAAAGATGGATATCTTAGATAGAAAGGAAAGAAACCTATTACTTTAAAAAATGTCATTGTAATTGTGATATTCTTGGGAAAAGGGGCTTGCATTTTCTTGTAAAAGGTATTTGTAAAATATTACAGTTTTGAGGGTCATTGATACCCACCCCTATTTCATAGTTGTTAACATATATGTATAAATATTGAAAATAAATTTATTTTCTTTGATAAGTTAAGTATTTGTTGAGTTGATAATTATATTGCATGTGTTGTGGATGAATAAATTTTAATAAATTATATTTTTTTTGCTAAGATTTATTATTAGATAAAATTCTTGTTATATAAAAGAAAGAAATTATTATGCCTAGTCAATCTAACTTGTTCGTGGTTTGTCATATTAGATAACCTATAATATTTGTTCATTAATGAAATGTTATTTTCAAATGATTTATAAAAATTATTATTACTATTAAAATTAATAAGAATTTATTTATTAATTTAAGAATAGCGTAAACCGAAATATAAAATGAAAAATAACTAAATGATGATTTATTTCTTCATTGTAATTGTTATATTATGTGTTCTCTTAACAATAAAACCTCCAAACTTATCATCAAGGGCATTTCTTTGAAAAGATCATTTAAATTTATAAAATATTTATTATGTTATATTATATATAAAATTATGTCATAAAATTAAATTTTAATTAAATATTTAATGATTAAATAATTATATCATAAAGTATATTGTGTATTGATGTAGTTTTAGTCACATGGGACTAGTAAATTTAAACATTGTCATATAATTTATCTATATTTTAATATTTCATTTTTTGTCGATAGGCATTTATATGTGAACTTTAGGTGGAAGGAGGTTTGTAGACTTTTGTTTTTATTGGTAACGGATGGGTGGATTTAACAAATAGTTAATATGCAAAGCATATTCTTCATTTGAGTGTATAATTAACGACTTGGATAAAGGGAAATAGAAGGCGGAGAAACGTGGTAGGATTGACTCTCCATGTGTTGCAAACGGTGTTTACACGTCATTATTATATGTTATCATGAAAATAATATTCATTTAAATGAATCTTTATGCCATAAGGTATTCTTCTTTAAAAAGAATTGTCATAGTTGACATGTGTACTGCTATGAACCATCATATGTATTGTTAGACGATTGAACCATCGTCCGCCATCGGATTGAACAACCATTTACCTCCATCACAGTTCATAGTTTTAACTGAATAAGATACATATCATATGACCTATCTAGTATGGTGTGCTTCACCTTCCATTTGCTAGGGTTTCTAAAACAATTGATACCATACCATGGACCTTTCATTGTTATACTAGGTAAACAAGGTTTATCATATCAACATTGCAGACAATAGACGAAGGAGACAAGTAGCGTGCATGGTACCCGAAGATCATGCACTGGTATGGCTCCTTTAGTCGGGAGATCGACGTCTCTTGGTTGCACCTAGTTTAGTTTGCCAAACTTTGAATGGTAATCTTGACAGGTTAAAATGGTAGAGTGGCCCAAGTATCATTGTGTTGTACAAAACATGTCCTATCATCAAATATATCTTGGTTCAAGGATTACACCAAGAGGTAGGCTGACGAGAATGGTGCTCTTTAGCCCTTCAAGTATGATGGAGCATTGTCAGCCCCTGTCCAGAGATATGGTAGCTTGCAGAGTGCATTTTTGCATGCTTCTCATGCAAGAAATGTAGCTCTGGCTCCCAACCATTCATTTGTCTTTATTCCCATGCCTCTAGAGAAATGTTTTATTGGTTTCATGATTGAATTTCTCATGGGAGGGGTTTCTGCTGTAGTATCCAAAATTGCATCTACTCTTATTCAACGTGTCAAACTATTTATACAAAACTAGGATGAAATTTTGAAGTCTGGACATCTTGCTAAACCATACGAAGGGATCAGGGATTGTTTTGCTAAGACAATGAAATATGATGGTATCATTGTATTATGGACAGGAAACACTACAAATGTTATCATTTATTTTCCACTCAGGGTTTGAACTTTGTGTTCAAGGATTACTTTAAGAGACTCTTTAATTTCAAGAAAGACAAGGATGGTTGGGGGAAATGGTTTGATGGAAACCTGGCCCTGGTGGTGCATCTTCTCTCCTTTTTGTTTATTCTTTGGACTATGCTCCAACTCAGCTTGCTAATGATAACAAGGATTCAAAGAAAGAAGGGGAGAGGCAATTTAATGGCCTGCGTTCACCTTTCACAGTAAGAAAACACTTTTTGTTTTGAACAAATAGTGATTTCTCGCTTATTCTCTTTATTTGATAACAATTTTTCATTTGTAGATGAGAACTCAACCTTGGGTTTATTTTTGCAGTTCTTCCACCTTACATGGTTATGGTAATTTTTGGGAAGCCACCCTTCTCTGGAGCCATTAACATTCACCTTTCATTGTAAGGAAACCCTTTTTGCTTTGAAAAAATAGAGATTTCTTGCTTATTCTCTTTATTTGATAGCAATTTTTCATTCGTAGCTAAGAGCTTAGACCTGTGTTTATTTTTTCATTTCTTCGATCTGACATGGTTATGGTAATCTTTTAGAACCCACCCTTCTCTCAAGCCATTAGCGTTCACCTTTCACGATAAGAAAAACCTTTTTCTTCTAACAAACTGTGATTTCTCACTTATTATCCTTATTTTATAAAAAAATTTCATTCGTAGCTAAGAACTTGACCTTCGGTATATCTTTGCAGTTCTTCCATCTAACATGGCTATGCTAATTTTTTGGAAGCTACACTTCTTTGGAGCCATTAGCGTTCACCTTTCATTGTGAGAAAACCGTTTTTGTTTCAAAAAAACAATGATTTCTCGTTTATTCTCCTTATTTGATAACAATTTTTCATTCGTAGCTTAGAACTCAACCTTGGGTTTATTTTTGCAGTTCTTCCACTCGACATGGGTATGGTAATTTTTTGGAAGCCACCCTTCTTTGGAGCCATGTGATGCATCACTTCTTTGTTCCTCTTATTTGCAGGTTTAACTCATATTTTTTTTTCATTTGAGGATGTTGGATTTTTCTCAATTTGTTGACCTTCAGTTGAGATTAATTCCCCCTCGCTCGACTATTTGCGTGCTAGGTTTATTTGAAGATTTGAAGATGAGCATTATAGTGTAAAGGCTTAACCATTGAGCAGTGCAACATTAGAAATTGTTGGATGTGGAATACGTGCTTCTTATATGTCGGTGTATATAAAAGGAATATTCATTTAATGTTTTTTTGCTTGATGATTATTATTTGCCATATATACCCCAATTTGATTAAAGTTGCATCTCTTAGAGTTGTAAGTTTGTTTATGAGGGACTTGCACGACAACATGAGCCATGGCATCTAGAACCTTCTCACACTCGACTATGGGGCTACCAATCATGTATGCAATATGTTCTCAAATAATTTGATACTCATATGAAGAATCAATAGACTTTAAGATGGAATGAGCCTTCTTGATTGATTCATGAAGAAAGTGTGATTCATTCCCAATCCCCATGTAACCAACATCGAAATCTAATCTAGTTTCTGAAAGTGCATGCTCTATATGGCCACTATTAGTTAATATATTATACATTCTAGATTAATTAAATACATGGAATAATGAGTGAATTAATTTTAACATTCTTCAAAGTCTAGAGAAATTGGACATTTACATATTGGTTTATTCAACAACCTACTTAAGGTATAAGAGCATATAGTGTTTTGTAGTCGTTGGCTAATTTTCAGATTGATGGTTAACAAGGTTGGAGTCCTTTACCACATGCAAAAAACACAGAAAAACAACACATGCCATGAGGCCATGATCAACTAAGAAAGGTGTTAAAAACTACAAAAGTGATTGATTTGTTTGTAACTTGTTTGGAACATATTTTAACGTTTTGAAACCTTCACAAAGACATTGAATTACACAACGTTTTTTAGAAAACCATGATGGCTACCTAGACTGGAAAGTCATCAATTTAAACATCTATGTCAAAAGGTTGGAAGGTTTACCAAGTGAAAAGTAAATAACAAAAGTGAATGAAGTATGAACTCTGGAATTTTTTTTGACCATCACATATGATCTAGTAATTTGTTTTGCTTTACATTTTATAATTAATGGTTACGCATGAAAACTTTTTGTGCTTTTAAAATTTTGATGGAAGCTACCTTGAATCTTTCCACAGTTTTTATTTAAAAAATGTTTTGGGTAAATACTATGAGATGTGGTGAAGTGTATTTTAAAGATTGTCAATTTTTTTCTAAAGTCTATAGTAATATTCTAAGAATAGGTATTGAATCTTCAAAATTTCAATACTGATAGGAGTTAGTGTATGAGTAAGACTCAATATTGTGTTTTTTTCCAATTTCTAGGCAAATGTTGAATATAATACTCCATCTGGGCATACCTGAAACATGTATGGTGATTTTTGGTTCAAATGGTCCCTTTGGTAAATATGTCATTGGAGCATCTGCATGTTTTACATTGGACTCTAGTTTTTCTTCATGCTACTTCTATAATAAAGAAATTATGGCATTCCACACTGAATCAGAGGCCTTCACTTAAACATCCAGTATCATCTCTCTAGTTTGTGTTGGGAGGGATGTTTGGGGGAGAAATTATGGCTTTGTGTATGTTGTGCCAGAGAATCAACATTGATTGTACAGTCCATATTAGACTCTTTTAGTATCCACTTCAAGTCCCCAAAATATAATCAATATCTATGATATATGTTATGAAACTAACTCACAAAAAGATATAAAAGATAGATCAACGACTTACAAATCAACCTCTTTGAGGGGGAAACCTCCTTTACATTACACAAATGAACAATTCTTGGGTGATACAAATGAAAAGACCTCCTTTCTATATATAGGAGTCTAATGGGTCATAATATAATCAGAGTTGACAAACAACAATAATGTAAGTGCACAACAATGACAATAGTGGGCTTCTATGGGGCACAATAATAACACTATGGGGACTACATGGGCACAACAATATAATAAGGGGGTTTAACTAATAAAAATAAGGGGTTACACTAGTAGTATAAGGACCTAACTTGCCCCTCTCCTTAAAAATTGTTGTCCTCAACGCCGAGGACAAAACAAAAATATTGTAAGCACACAACAATAACAATAGTGGGCTTCTATGGGGCACAATAATAACACTATGCGGACTACATGGGCACAAAATTATAATAAGGGGGTTTCGATAATAACAATAAGGGGTTACACTAGTAGTATAAGGACCTAACATGCCCCTCTCCTTAAAAATTGTTGTCCTCAATGCTTGAGTAGTTCTCGATGCTTTTGCATAAAATTTTTGTCCTCCCATGTGGAATCTTCAACAGGTAAGTTCTTCCACTTGATGAGATACTTTGAAATTGATTGATTCCATAGATGTTGGGTTCTTGTTTCCATGATTGCTTCAAGTTCCAATATGATTTTTCCTTCCTTGTCAAGTTCCGACAATATTGTTTGAGTTTGGAGCTTGTCACCTATAACCTTCTTTAAGCATGAAATATGGAAAACTGGGGGCACTCGGGAAGATGCATGAAGCTCCAATTTGTATGCCATAGTACCAATATTTTGCAGCACTTTATAAGGAAAATAGTACTTTGGTGATAATTTATTATCCTTCTTAGCTTGCTTGAGGGACATACTATTGTATGGTTGTAGTCGTAGAAATACCCAGTCACTTACATCAACACTTCTTTCACTGCGATGTTGATCTACCTATTGTTTGATTCTATTCTGTGGAAAAGTGAGGTTATCCTTTAAGAGTTTGAAAACTTGTCGTTGATGCTCGATGTGATCCTTCACTGCTTGAACCTTATAATTTTCTTTTAAAGATGATGTGATGGCTGGTGGATTATATCCATAAAGTACCATAAATGGGGACATCTTTGTTGTAGTATGGAAGGAAGTGTTATAACACCGTTCAACTAGAGGAAACTACTTAACCCATTGTGTTTTTTTATCATATACAAAGCAATGAAGATATACTCCCAAACATTTGTTCACTATTGTAGTTTGCCCATCAGATTCAGGATGATAAGATGATCTATGAGCTAGCTGAGTACCCAAATATTCCACCTCTTGTACTCCAAAGAAACAGTTAGAGCATTCTACATATAATTGTTTCTCGTCCAATAGTTTGAGCACGTTGTCAACACGTTGAACATGATCCTTCCAAGACTTGAAGTATATTAGTATATCATCAAAAAATACTAACACAAATTTTCTAAGTAAGCGTTTGCAAATGGAATTCATCAAACCTTGAAATGTAAAAAGTGAATTGGTAAGGTCAAAAGGCATGACTAAAAATTCATAATGACCCTCATGAATTTTAAATGTTTTTTTTGGAATGTCTTAAATCTTCATTTTGATTTGATGATATTTTGAATGAATATCCAGCTTGGTGAAGTAAATTTCTCCATGTAATTCATCCAATAATTCATCAATGACAGGAATGGGAAATTTATCTTTAATAGTAAGCTTATTGAGCTCCCTATAATTTGTACACATGCACCATGATCCATCCTTCTTGTGTACCAATAACACTGGATTAGAGAAAGAACTTTGACTATGTTGAATTATACCAACCTCTAGCATTTTTGCAACCATATGTTCAATTTCACTCTTTTGTGCATATGGATATCTGTAAGGCGTAGTGTTTGGGGCAACAATTCTTGGAATCAAATGAATAACATGATCATGATCATGCATAGTTGGGATGCCTTTGGGAGTCTCATATACCTTGGAATAGTTGTCCAAAACATTTTGGAGGTCTAGAGAAATAAACAATTTTGATGTGGGTACCTCTAGTGAACATAATTGTGCAATTTCTCCCTATTGTTATTTCTTTAGAAGATTTGTCATGCTTTTAGAGTTGATTATATTTCCTGGTTTCCCTGTGATACCCCTTAATTCAACCTCCTTTCCTTCCAAAAAGAATTCAAGAAAAGCTCTTGAAAATTAAAAGCTATCACACCCAAATATTGTAGCCATTGAACTCCTAGTACAACATCTGCACCACCCATTGTAATGGAAAGAATTGGACTATTCAAGACATATTCTCCCATGGATAGCTTGATATTATGACACTTTCCAGATCAATTTATGGTTCCTCCATTTGTAACAATTACGTGACAGTCTGGTACTAGATATAGGAAGAAATTTAATCCTTGCCTACCTTATAATGAATAAAATTATGTGTACAACCCGAATCAATCAACGTTGTTGCATTTTTCTTCTTCATATGTCCTTCTATATTGAGAATTGGAGTGGTAATTATTGTCAATGCATTACAAGATACAGTCACATTCATTTCTTCTTTCTCTAGGATTGGTTATTGGTGTATATCCTATTCTTTTGATGTTTCTTGTTCATTTTCTTGCTCTTCCCCATCTATGTAAATTAATTTATTCTTAGCACACTTATGACCTTTAGTGTATTTTCTATCACAATTGTAACCAAGCCATTTTGTTGTTTTTTCTTCCAACTGTTGTGGTCTCAACCTTGTAGATGATGAAAGGATAGGAGAAACAACACTTCCATCTTTATAGTTATGATTGGTAGGATTCCTTGTTGCCATAATTTTTCTTTCAGTTTTTCCTTCCAGCCTATATGCCTTCTCCAATGAATTAGGTTCCCAAATGCGAACCTAATGTTGAATGTTATCCTTTAAAGTCCCTATGAAGGCATCAATCCTCTACTTCTCTAGAACATCATTTAACCTTATATTCAATCTTTGGAAGTCCTCAACTTGCTCTACCATTGAATGCTTTTGTTTGAGATTTATCAATTGGCTAAAGTAGGTGTTTCTCTTTGTATCCTCATAATTTGCTATCATTTCCTTCATGAAAATTGACCAGGTGACAAGTGGTTTACGAGAACAAAGCCCTTTATACCATAAAAATTGATTCGGTTCTAAATATAAAGATGCAATACATACCTTTCATAACAATTGCACATCATGTAGATCAAAATATTTCTCCATCTTTAATAGCCATGTTATGGGATCCTTGCCATCAAACTTCAACATATTGATCTTTGGAATATGGTTTGTCTTCAATCCAATGTTATATTCTATAAAATCATGATTAAGATTTATTGTTTTCTCATCATGAGTTTCCTCTACTAGCTTTTCATCATTAGGAGGCCTTTCTTGTTGCAGCTTTGTCCCAACTTCCTTCAAACCTTCCATGTGTTTCTTCAAATCTTTCATTACTTTCTTTAAATCTGCTTCCCTACAATCGATATTAGCTTCCATGTGACATATAAAACTATTTATCTTAGCTTCGATCAGATTCTTCAAATCATCCATCCAATTTTTCTTACTAGGTGTTTCTATTTTCTTGATTTGAGTCATTCTTTTTTTTACTTTCAATAGCTCGATCTTGAATCTATTATATCTCTTAAATTTCAGATCTCCAATGTCTGAAATTGCAACCTGAAGTATCTCTTTGTGTCCTCTTTTGAATTCCACCAGTCTGATTGAAATTGGATTCTCCAGGAAAGAGTTATGCCCAATCTCCCAAGATGATCAAATTATATACCTTTTCAGTAGAGAGAACTTGTATGAAGTGCCATGTATCACTGTTTTTACCTTCATACCTGAAAGCAATAAACTAAAAATTACAGTCTGCCCTCTTTCTGTAACTTCTTATGAAATTTCAATCTCATGCTCAAAGAGAAAGCTATGATGGTTTTCCCAAGGTCACATATTTGGGATGTAATTGAGGAGCCTGCAGAAGCCCTAAATGTCTTGGACCATATCTTTGAAAATATAGAGAAAAAAGATCTGAAATGTGGGCTCGATCTTCAACATGATTTTGGCTCAAATGGGTCTTTTTAATTTAGAGTACTGAACCTTCGAAGGAATTTTTTTTTAAGCAACACAATTTCCACGGATTGACCTATTTGAGATGGATTCTAGAGCTTGCAAACCCTAATTTCCTTTGATCATATTCTCCAGAAATATAGCGGACAAGATCTGAAATTTGGGATCCAAAGGTTCAAAAGGATTATTCAAACTCAAACTAGTTTTTGTTGAGCTTTCTAAAACTTTGTAGCGAAGGTTAGTAAGTGAAAATGCCATGAATGACCTATTTGGAGTAAGTGAAACCCTAGAATCCAAAGCTCTGATACCAAATGTTATGAAACCAACTCACAAAAATATAGAAAACATAGATCAACGACTTAAAAATCAGCCTCTTTGATGGGGAAACCTCATTTACATTACACAAATGAACAATTCTTGGATGATATAAATGACAAGACCTCCCTTTTATATATAGGAGTCTAAGGGGTCATAATATAATCAGAGCTAACATAACAATAATAATGTAAGCGCACAACGATAACAATAGTGGGCTTTTATGGGGCATAATAATAATAATATGGGGACTACATGGGCACAAAAATATAATAAGGGTGTTGCACTAATAACAATAAGGGGTTACACTAGTAGTATATGGAGCTAACAATATACATTTTGTAGATCCTATGATCAACTTAGAGAAACAAATGCATGTAACAAATATGAACTATTATAGCCCACTAGAATGGAGAAATAAAGGCAAGGTAATTGTAGAAGAAATTGAGGCTATCGGCCTTTGGGATGTTAATTATATGGATCATCATCCTCTACAATATGTTGTTTTTCTAGGTAGACACATTTCAACTCTTCATGTAAATAATTAAACGTTAATGCAGTGGCAATGTAAGGCAAAGGTATGGTGAGAGATTTTTTCCATTACTCTCTCATGCACAGGTGTATGTTTTTGTGTGTATCACAAGCAATTTTTTGGTTCAAATAATCATTACTTGGCACATATATTAGAAAGGTGAATGTGCAACCAACCTTTATTTTCCAAATTCAATGTAAGTTCTTCAAAAATGGAAGGTAATGACGAAGTCTTCTACACCCGAGGTGTAATAAATGTATCAAACTTACGATTTCCTTCTAGAATAGACCTCAAAATGCCAACTTTGGAAAGACTGGGCAACAAATTTATGCTCAAGGGAATTCAATTTTTGGAGGCATTGTAAATACATGGTTTTATTCAAAGGCAGTTGCGATGGTACATCAATGGTCTATTTCGAAGGGAAGGTATATTTTCGTTTATGTGTTCCCGCTGTCTAATTCCCATTCTTAACAACTTTATGTAGCTCAAGTCTAGTGACCTTCTAACTTCATGGTGCCTGTTAATGGAAATAGGATATTTTTTTTTTTTATTCTAATAAGGAGGATGGTATGCAAAGTGGGGCACATGATCATTTAAGAACTAAATAAATGATATCAGATATAGGATGAGATGAGTTGTATTTCCCTTCATTTGATTATCTTGGATATCACATATGTGCACATTAACTTTATATTGTTGAGGCACCATTACTATTTTCAATTATAATTCTATAATCTCAAGATGAAGAAATTCAATTTATAAGAAGAAAACGGTTTGGGTGTAGCTTTTATGATGGATGAAATGCTTATATTTTCAACCATTCAGAAAAAAAGTGTTAACATTCTTCAGAGTCTAGACCAATTGGACATTTAGATACTAGTTTCTTCAACAAGCTACTTAAGGTATACAAGCATATAATGTTTGGAGGTGTTCGCTTATTTTCAGAGTGATGGTTAACAATATTAGAGTCCTTTACCACATGCACCAAACATAAAAAAAAACCCATGCCATGAGGTCGTGATCAACTAAGAAAGTTGTTCAAAAGCACAAAAGTGATTGATTTGTTTCTAACTTGTTTGGAGTGTATTTGAACCTTTTGAAACCTTGAAAAATCCATTGAATTACTCAACATTTTTAATGAACCATGATGGATACCTAAACTGGAAAAACATCAATTTAAACATCTATGTCAAACAGGTTGGGAGGTTTACCAGGTTAAAAGTAAATAACAAAAGTGAGTGAAATATGAACTCTCGAATTACCTTTGAGATGTGAGCTCTGATAGCTCTAAATCATAATCTACATTGCCAATAATCACCTCAAGAGCATCACCATCAAGGTTCCAAATGATGGAAGAAGTAGCAATCCCTCATGACAATTTCTCTTGCACTAACCTTAGATAAACTTGGTGGCAGAGTGGTAGTTACCATCATTGACATACATATTTTTCTTAACCAAGGAACACTATTCTGAACTCCCATGAAATTTTTTGATGAGGTCATTGAGTAGCCATATAATTTCATCCCTCATAAAAATGGGTATAAAATAAGCACAAAACACATCTCTGTCAATTCCCAACCTTGTTGAATTTTCTAGATCTTGGGCCTTTACTTGTAGGCCATAGTTATGAGTTTCCTCATACCACTGCCAAATACTTTTCAATGGAATGCTCACAGTTACATATTAAGCTTTTATTTAGTGAAGTACTATCAGAGTTGTAAGTTTGTTAATCAAGGAATTGCACAACAATAGGAGAGATGGCATCTAGAACGTTTTGACACTCGAGTATTGCATTGTCACTAGCCAATGAAATATGCTATGAAGTCATTTGATACTCATATGAATAATCAATAGAATTTAAAATGGAATGAGCATTCCCAATCATCGTGCAACCAACATTGAAATCTAATCTAGTTTCTAGAACTGCATGCTTTGTATGGTCATTATTACTTGATATGTTATACATTCTGGATTAATTAAATACATGGAATAATGAATGAATTAATTTTAACATTCTTCAGAGTCTAGACCAATTGGACATTTAGATACTGGTCTATTCAACAAGATACTTAAGGTATACGATCATATAGTATTTGGAGGTGTTGAACTTAGGCCCAAATACTCTGATATGATTGAATCATCTGCTGTGGTAGGCTTTGGAAAAAGACTTGAAAGGGTAGGAGGGTTTCCATATATAGTGTTCATAACCATTTCTGCACTATTCTGAACACCAATCAATTTTTTTGATGAGGCTATTTAGAAGCCATATAATTGCATCCCTGATAAAAGGGTATAAAGTAGCCATAAAACAAATCTATGTCAATGCCCAACATTGTTTAATGTTCCAGATCTCGGGCCTTTACTTCTAGACCATAGTTAAGAGGTTCCTCATACTACTGCCAAATAGTTTTCAATGGAATGTTAGGGATATGGTAGTTACATATTAAACTTTTTTATTCAGTGAAGTATTATCATAGTTGTATGTTTGCTTATCAGGGACTTGCACAACAACATGAGACATGGCATCTAGAGCCTTCTCCCACTACACTATGGGGTTTCCAATTACCTTTGCAATATGTTTTGAAATCATTTGATAATCATATAAAGAATCAATAGACTTTAAAATGGAATGATCCTTCTTGTTTGATTCATCAAGCAAGTGTGATTCATTCCCAACCCTCATGCAATCAACATCAAAATCTAATCTAGTTTTTGAAACCGCATGCTTTGTATGGTCACTATTACTTATATCAGTTTCCTTCATTGCATTACATGGAAATCCTAATATCTTATATTGTGTATGTGATCGATTGTCCTTAAATGTCACTCCAGGTGCATTTGTCTTGGCACTAGAATTTCTATGTTTACTGTCAGCTAAAGAATGTGATGTCTCTCATTATTTCTTTCCCAGGAAATCCCCTTTCTTGTGACTGTAGTAACCCTTGATTTCTAAGGGGGAGGGTGGAAAAGGCTCTTTGGAGATTTTCCAAAGTTCTAGTTTAAGTTGTTTGCATCTTTGTCTATGTCATTTCTTGGCCTACAGATTTAGATGTTCCTAGAATTATATGTGCTTGGTCCAGTGAGTTGTGAATCTTCTTTGATCTCACATAAGAACAAGAATATCTTGAAACCTACATTGTATAACCATATCCATCTGGTGTGGAATGAGAACCTATTTTGGTTTCCTTGGTTTCACAAATTTGTACTCTTAGAACAAACAGAATGTTGTGAGATATCCACTTCTTCCCTCTCGGAATAAGGTTTATTGTCATCCATTGTAACAGGAGCCTATTTTCCTTGCCTTCATACCCTTCCCTATCTTTCTAGCATGTGCCTTTTCTTTTCCCATATTTTGTCTTTCCTTTGCCCAAGATGGAAACATAGGAATTGTGGCACTCTCTCCTACTAGCTAAAACTTAAACACCTCCACCTGTGGCTTGATGGAAATAGCATCAGAATATGTATCACCCCGCAAATTTTTATGTTCATTATCGTAAAACATTTTTACAACTAGAATATTGCACTTCCACACCCATTAACCATATAACAACAAAAACGTTTTAGTACTTCCTCCCAGTATGTGAAAACTTGCTTGAGACAAGTGCTTGACATTCAATAAAATACTCTCTTAATTCTATAGAAAACCATTTTAGCAATCAACCCATCATAAAATTATAATCTATGATATAAATCAGTTCTGCAAAGTTTAATTTTCAAATTTCTCCTCATAGAAACATCAGTAAATAAATAAAACAACAGTGTTTTTTACTTACATAATTTTTTTACTTCTATCTTTTCTGTTACTCTTTCTTAAACTCGTGCGTTAGGGCTTTTACTTTGCAACATGTGGTACAATTGCTAATTATGTAATATTCGCTTAATACATTAAAAAATAAAGATACACTAAGAAGAAAAAAAAGAAACTAATAATACATAATGAATTTTTTGAAGAAATAAACATTTCTAAATTCATCTACCATAATTTGATTTGAATACATTAAATTTAAAAAATATGTAACACCATAATTTGATTTGAATACATTAAATTTTTAAAAAATGTAACACCTGTAACATTATTGATAGAATTCATTGCAAGGAATTAAATTGATATAAATTCATAAATTCCTTTAGAATAATTTGATTTCAATATATGAAATTTTAAATAAATCTAAAAAGACGAACTTTACTAAAAAAAATTGATATAATGACTGTTCATTTATATTAATTTTGATTTAAATGAATCTTTATGTAATGCTCATATAACATGTTGAAATATGAGCGTACATGAAGAAAAGAAGGAAATAAGGAAATGGACGATGGATAATGATTTTTTCGAGAAATAAACATTTTTAAATTCATAAATTTATTTTCCATAATTTGATTTCAATATATTATATTTTTAAATTTATTGTAAAAAAATAAATTGATATAAATTTACAAATTTATTTATATATTGAAATGGAGGATGGATAATGATTTTTTCAAGAAATAAACATTTTTAAATTCATAAAATTCATTTTTCGTAATTTGATTTGAATATATTAAATTCTTAAAAAGTGTAACACCTCATACATTATTCGTGAAATTTATTGTAAAGAATTAAATTAATATAAATTCATAAATTCATTTACATCATTTGATTTCGATATATGAAATTTAAAAAAAAATGTAAAACGTCCAACTTTACTTTTCATAAATTGATTGGGTAATGGACACCAACAAAGACGTGAAATTATTCATGAAATTTACTGTAAGGAATTAAATTGATATAAATTCATTTATATAATTTGATTTCAATATATGAAATTTAAAAAAAATGTAAAACGTCAAACTTTACTTTTCATAAGTTGATTTGGTGATGGACGACAACAAAGACGTGAAATATTGGTTAGTGTTAGTAGAATGCCACGTAGGTTCATTTACTAATTTACACCAAGGATAGAAAGAAAGATGTGAAAGGTTAGTGAGTGTTTTGTAAATTCATAAATTGATTTAGTAATGCACACGAAGCACACCAACAAAGACATGAAAGATTAATTAGTGTTTGTAGAATGCCACGTAACTTCATTATTTAAATTCATAAATTCATTTTCTAATGCACACGAACAAATAGGTAATTCATTTGGTAATGCAAACGAAGAAAGACGTGAAAGATTAGTTAGTGTTAGTATAAATTCATAAATTCATTTCGCAAATGCACACAAAGAAACAAGTGAAATATTACTCAATGTTAGTAGAATGGGACCTATATTGGTAGAATACATAACTTGAAAAAATAGATTCTCCATGTGGCAATTCATCATCCAATGTTAATTATTGGTAGAAGTCATTAGTGATTATGTTGGAGCAAACAATGCGTAGCAGAAATTTAAAAGGTATACACAGCACATAAAATCATAAAAAATAATACAAGGATTTAATGTGGTTCACCCAATCAATCTAGGTTACATCCACTAAAACAGAGGCATCGGCAATCTTATTATTCAACAGGAGATTACAACATTTATTTCCTCACACACTGTCTACTATCCCAATATCCTGTACGGGCTTATATTTTTATAGCTAGGAGTATAAAGCTAAATCATAAATTCTCTCACAACAAATATATTTTTATAGCTAGGAGTATAAAGCTAAATCATAAATTCTCTCACAACAAATATATGATGCAATAACTCCTCCTCAACAAAATGGAGCTAATATAGCAACAAATCCTATTGTTGTCACCTACATGAGATTTTTGCCCAATTTAATAAAAAAAAAATCTCAACAAATTAGTGTTTGTACAATGGCACATCTGCACAAGTTTTAATAGTGGTGAATGCCAAATTAAACCAGCTTGATTGGGTGGATTCTAAAACGGGTGTGAGGTGGTGATGGTAAAACCACTTGCATGCTTGTGAAATTTGATAGTTAGGAAGCTTGGCATGTCTTCTTGTTGACTTTGGTAATGTAATAAAATTGGGTGGGTGAGTTGCGATTGCTAAGGTTGGTACCCGAGAGGAATAGTAGGAGGAACATTAGGCTGGTCGTCTCTACTAAAATGAGTAAGAAAACTTTTAGACATTTTTTATTTAAATGTTGAATAACTATGTAAAGTTATGCAAAATTTTAATTACAATTCTAATAGCGAGAGTTAAAAGAATTTAATGAAATCTTTTGTATTTTATTATAAAAATTATTGTTGATGTGAAGGAATCAATTTAGTATTGAACATGCGATGGAAAAAATTATTGGCGTGGAGAGTTGTGCTCCAATCAATCTCTCCCTGAGCCCACAGGGTTAACACTAACCACTGCAAAGACGGTTCTTACCCACAACTTCTGTCTTGGTTCGAACTAACCTAGCTCTAAATGTTAAATTACATTAAATTTTATTTCCTTACTAAAAAAGGGAAAGTTTAATGTAATTTGAAATTTAGAAACTAAACTATTAGATCTACGTTATTTCAAACCCAAACAAAAGGCATGGGTAAGAACAATCCTTTCTCGTGAAAGAAATAAAGTTTAATCTAATTTAACATTTAGAAACTAAACTATTAGATCTAGGTTAGTTCAAACCTACGAAAGACTGTGGGTAATAACAATCCTTGTTGGTGGTTAGTGTTAACCTTGTGGGCTCATGGAGAACTCGATTTGAGCACATATCTCCACGTCTCCTGGCTTTTAAGTTATTTGTTAAGTGATGTAACATGTAAAGAACTATATTATGATTTCAAGTAATAAAATAACTAAGAATCTACATAAAATATATAACTAAGAATCTACATAAAATATATGCATCCAAAATAACACAGATAATTAAAAACTCTGCAATCGAGATAGGTTCCACGTACATCAAGGACAAACATAATAGCATGTATGGAATGAAATGTTGATAACCGAAGATTAACCCAAGGGATATTCATAGAATTTAGTTATGCGAAGACGAGAGGAGAAACCCTAATATATAACAGATAATCGGTGAAAAGAAACAAACTAGTACAAGTAAATATTGAGATACAATTCATAATACAAAATGTACAGGACCAAAAGGTAATTGGTAACTTACAGCATGAAGAACCACTGTATATATATAATAAAACTATATTTTCAACCTTGCGAACATAAATATAAGAACTTGTAGGTGCATGCAATTCTTGAAACTGTAAATTTAAAGGGAGACCTAAAGTCTCAATACTAAAATATAACCCTAAAAAAAATGTTCCAGCCACACCCAGAATCCCTTAAAAGATCAGGAACTATAAAATGGTTTCTGAAAGCTTCAGTAAAGAAATGTGATGAATTGGCAAGGGTTAGCTTCATTACAAGAAGAGTATAAGTTGAAAACTGTGAAATGAAGAAGTTGTTGCGACCATTGTAGTTTGTGAGCATGACTATGTATGCCTGATTCTGGAAAAAAGAAAGTGATGGAAGGAAATATTCGTCGGTTCATGCATGAGACGGTTGGATAGAAGAGTGTTTTACCAAACTTAGTAATAGTGAAAGCGTGGGACAAACCCTCAAGAAAAAATGGGTGGTTACACTTTGAAAACCTACAAAATGTATGAATCACTGGATTGCCCCCAAACAGATCAACATTGTAGTGTGGGTGACCTATCTAATCAATCGAACTCTCGAGATGGTTTCATGTTCATTGAAAGTTGGCCCAGGGTTCAATCAGGTAGGAGTTATTGAACAAGTGATAAAAAAAAGAGAAAGTTTAATGTAATCTAACATTCAGAAACTAAAATATTAGAGCTAGGTTAGTTCAAACCCAGGAAAAAGTCGTGGATAAGAAGAGTGTTTTTGAGTGGTTAGTGTTAACCTTGTGTGCTCATGGAGAAATCGACTATAGCACATATTTGTTAAATGAGATAACATGTAAAAGACTGTATTATGGTTTCAAATAGTAAAATAACAAAGAATATACATAATATATATACATGAAAATACCACATATAATTAGAAACTCTGCAACCGAGTTAGGTTCCACGTATATCAAGGACAAACATAATAGCATTTATGGAACGAAATGTTGATAACTGAGAATTAACCCAACGTAGATTCATAAAAGTTAAGTACACAAAGGGCAGAGAAGAAAACCCAATATATAATAGAGAATGAGCGAAAAGAAACCAACCAGTAGAAATATATATCAATATATATGTCGCATGTACAAAACCATAAGGTAATTGGTAACCTTTGCATGAAGAAGCACTGTATATATATATATATATGTTCAACTTTTCAAACATAAATAGAAGAACCTGTAGGTGCATGCAGTTCCTGAAACTGTAAATTTAATGGGAGACCCAGTGTAATGCCTTGGCAAACCGGGCAGGCGTGCAAGACGGTGGACAGGCACCCCGCACGACGGGCGGGCGCCTCGTGCACGATGGACGACATTTTCACCCGACGAACTAGGCACGGTGTCCGCAGTGAGCGAGCTTGCCAAGTCGGGCAAGGACCGGGCAGAGGACGAGTTATAGTTTCGGACAGCATAAAGGATGACATTGGTTACAGGTTGAAGACGGGTGTGGGTCGTGCAGGGCACACCCGCCCGCCCAAACGCCAAACAACATACACGTTGATAGCAGTTGTGGGTATGGGTCGTGGGTTGTGTGCAAGGCACCCACCTGCCCAACAACAAAGGCTACAGAATTACGCAGCGGACAAAAACGGCGAATGCAGCAGGTATACCCGCCGAGTCAGGTAGAGGCCGGGCAAGGACCGGGTTAGAGTTCGGCGGTAAACAGGTTGGCGCACGGGCCGGTGGTAGCAAGCAGCGCGGCGTTGGTGAACGGGTTGACAGCGGGCACGGGTCGTGCAAGGAATACCCGCTCGCCCAATGCTGGAACAGCGCGTGTGTGCAGGGTCGTGCCCAACGAACGGGCTGGCAGTTTGAACGGGTGACAGCGGGCGCAGTTGTGCAGGGTATACACGCCCGCCCGAATGCTGGAACATCGCGTGTACAGGTCGTGGGTCATGCGTCGGGTGCCCACACAACAACACGGATTAACAGGTTGAACGGGTGACAGTGGGCGCGTGTCGTGCAAGATACCCACCCGCCCAAACGCCGAAATAGCGCGTGTGTGTGTACAGGTCGTGGGTCGTGCGCAGGGCGCCCACCCAACAACACAACAGTTTGGACTTGGCAGCGGAGTTCAGTGGTCTATCATGCAGACATGCACGGTAAGGCGCCTTCGTTTGGTAACAGAATTGGCAGTTGGCTGTGCGCAGGCGCCCACCCGCTCGAAGACACAAACAATATATATGGGTGATAGACCGTCATGCAGGTGTGCACGGGCGAACGTCCTTCGGCAAAGCGTTGTGGGTGCGATGGCAGTAGGTCGTGTGCGGATGCCCACCCGCCCGAAGGCACAAGACGATATGCATAACAGTGCGGTGGCAGACCGCCGTGCGGGCATGCACGGGCGGGCGCCCTCCGATTATGATTGACAGCAAACGATGGACATGCGATGGTGGACCAAGCGATGAGCACAACAGAACGAGCGACGAGCGAGCGAGCAGATAATGCGACGGGGAAGTATGACAATGCGACGAGCGGGCAACACTTGCGCGAGCTAAGTGTTGGGCTCACGGCTTATACGCATTGCCGAACGTAAATGGAGCCGACGCATGAAAATAGCGCTTGGGGTGTTGAATGAAGGATACGGGGGTCGGCCTTAAGGCTGGACGCCCCTCCCAAAATCCATGGAGCGTGGGTATATATATGATGAGCCTTGAGCTCATTCGAACCATCAAGCAATCAGTCTTGACATAAGGACTTCACATACGATCAAAAGGGGCACAGTTCTTTGGGATTAATGCGCATGCCTTATGCGCATAAGGATCGAAAGAAAGAGGCGCAGTTTGGTTGGTTGAGGTTTGGCAAGGGGCCGAGTACGAGTAGGTTGCGGACAGATTATGTTGGGTTTGTGACGGAGGTCTTGCACATCGGTTGAGCGCCCTCCTACCGTGGGAAACCAGCATATGGTTGAAAGGCTATCTGCGACTACGTGTAATTATTATTAAGTGTGGCCTTGGGTTTACGCTAGGCACACTTGCATTGTATCATTGTTGAAAAATCTAATAATATATGCAGGCAGACTTTACGGGGAGTTGCCCCTCCCTTTACATTTATGTGTGAATGTAATTCTTTTGGTTTAATTACATTTCAGTTGATAAATGCATTAAGTATAAGTTTTACTTCGTTAATGAAATAAACTAAGTGTAATTATAAGGAAGGCTTAGTCCATGTGCACGACTCTTGGGAAAAAGAACGTGCTGGTGGTGCTGCACCCGCCCGATTAAGAAAAAAAGATTGGGGGCGTGACAGGTGGTATCAGAGCAGGGTTGTTCGTGAAGACTTGGACGAGGTTCAGGTGTTGAAGCATAGCAAAGCTCAGTCTAGAGTTGGTGAACAAATTACTTGTAGAAACTTGGATAAGGTTATCCTGGTTGAAATTGTAGGTGAATCTGCTTGTTCCAAAGCAGATAACTGCAGAGATATGGGGAAGGTCGACAAAGCAGTGATGGTGGACGAAGGGGACCATAGTGTAGTCAAGGCCCTCTGGCATGAAGTATTGGAACACATGGGTCGATGGAGTTCTAGTTGGGTTGCGATGCAAGCTGAGATTATGAAAATTTGGGAAAGTTGTTTGGAACTAATAAGAGAACTTGAAGAACTCAAGAGCCAATGCGAAAGTATGAAAAGCATTGAAATCAATGAGTTTGATGAGGAGATCCAACAAAATAGACTTGGACTTCAGGAGCTCTTTGATGGAAGAGCTCAGTTGAGGAAAGAAAGTGCTAGAGTGGAGGCCGAAGTCAAGCAAATTGAGGAGGAAATAAAAAAGAGGCTTCTCGGTAAAAAGGTCGTCGTGATTGAACAAGAAGAGCTCGACTACATTGACAGGTTGGAAACTCACTACCATGAACATCCAAGGGACATCTGGAAGTTTAGTTCCATGGACTTGGTCAGTGAGCACTTGGCTGGTACGCTTGAGCAGAACGCGGCAGAAGGAAAGCTTGAAGCCAATCAAGCCGGACCAGGGCCAAGTTCCCCAAAAGAATCAGACAAAGAAGTGAGGTTTCTCAAGAGGAATGTTGAGAAGGAACATGAGCCTATTGATGCCTCTGAAGTCGAATTCTTGAAGCAGATTGCTGAGATAAGACGCAAGACAAAGCCAATGAAAGAGGATGGTTCCTTGAAGTTGAGCTTTGTGCAAGTAACTATGAAAGGTAAAAGACTTGCAGTGTCACGCCCCCAATCTTTTTCTCTTAATCGGGCGGGTGCGGCACCACCGTGCACATTCTTTTTCCCAAGAGTCATGCACATGGACTACGCCTTCCTTATAATTACACTTTGTTTATTTCATTAACCAAGTAAAACGTATACTTAATGCATTTATCAACCGAAATGTAATTAAACCAAAAGCAGTACATTCACACATAAATGTAAAGGGAGGGGCAACTCCCGGTAAAGTCTACCCGCATATATTATCAGATTTTTCAACAATGGTACAATGTAAGTGTGCCTGGCATAAACCAGAGGCCACACTTAATAATAATTACACGTAGGCGAGACAGCCTTTCAACCATATGCTGGTTTCCTACGGTAGGAGGGCGATCAACCGATGTGTAAGACCTCCGTCACAAACCCGGCATAATCTATCCGCAACCTGCTCGTACTCGGCCCCTTGCCAAACCTCAACCAACCAAACTGCACCTCTTTCTTTCGATCCTTATGCACATAAGGCATGCACATTAATCCCAAAGAACTGCGCCCCTTTTGATCGTATGCAAAGTCCTTATGTCAAGACCGATTGCTTGATGGTTCGAATGAGCTCAAGGCTCATCATATATATACCCACCCTCTGTGGGTTCTGGGAGGGGCGTCTAGCCTTAAGGCCGACCCCCGTATCCTTCATTCAACGCCCCAAGTGTTATTTTCATGCGTCGGCTTTGTTTACCTTCGGCAATGCGTATAAGCCGCGAGCCCAACACTTAGCTCGCGCAAGTGTTGCCCACTTGTCGCATTGTCATACTTCCCCGTCGCATTATCTGCTCACTCGCTCGTCGCTCGTTCCGCTGTGCTCATTGCTTGGTCCGCCATCGCATGTCCATCGTTTGCTGTCAATCATAACCGGAGGGCGCCCGCCCGTGCGTGCCCGCACGGCGGTCTGCTACCGCACTGTTATGCATATCGTCTTGTGCCTTCGGGCAGGTGGGCGTCCGCACACGACCAACCGCCATTGCACCCATAACGCTTTGCCGGAGGGCATATGCCCGTGCGTACCTACACGACGGTCTATCACCCATATATATCATTTGTGTCTTCGGTCAGGTCGGCACCTGCACACAGCCCACCGCCAATCCTGTTACCAAACGAAGGCGCCTGCCCATGCACGTCTGCATGAGAGACCACCGAACTCCACTTCCAAGTCCAAATTGTTGTGTCGTTGGGTGGGCGCCCCGCGCACGACCCACGACCTGTACACGCACATGCATTGTTCCGGCGTTTGGGCAGGCGGGTATCCTGCACGACTCGCGCCCTCTTTCACCCGTTCAACCTGTTAATCTGTGTCGTTGGGTGGGCCTCGGGCGCACAACCCACGACCTGTACACGCGTTGTTTCGGCGTTCGGGCAGGCGGGTATACCTTGCACAACCGCGCCCGCTGTCACCCGTTCAAACTACCACCCTATTCGTTGGGCACGACCATGCACACAACCACTGTTCCGGCGTTGGGCGGGCGGGTATGCCTTGCACGACCCGTGCCCGCTGTCAACCCATTCACCAACGCCGCGCTACTTGCTACCACCGGCCCGTGCGCCAACCTGTTTACTGCCGAACTCTAACCCGGTCCTTGCCCCGCCTCTACCCGACTCGGCGGGTATACCTGTTGCGTTCACCGTGTTTGTTCGCTGCGTAATTCTGTAGCCTTTGTTGTTGGGCAGGTGGCTGCCTTGCGCATGAACCACAACCCATACCCACAACTGCTATCAACGTGTATGTTGTTTCGCTGTTTGGGCGGGCGGGTGTGCCCTGCACGACCCGCGCTCGTCTTCAACCCGTAACCAATGTCATCCTTTATGCTGTCCAAACTATAACTCGTCCTCCACCCGATCCTTTCCCGACTCGGCGAGTTCACCCACTGCAGATACCGTGCCTAGTTCGCTGGGTGAAAATTCCGTCCATCGTACACGAGGCGCCCGTCCACCGTCGTGCACGCCTGCCCGGTTTGCCAGGGCGTTACATTCTCCCCCACTTGAAAACGTTGTCGTCCCGACAAGACACCATCTCGGCAGCTCTCCACCAAGATCGTCATCATCCATAATGTAGACTCCCTCATATAAGGCAATGTCTCCATCAGGTCATCAGCTCCATGTGCAAATTGCCCATGTGTATCATCAAGTGCTACACATCCCAGTCATGTGTCAACACTTCCTCCTACGATCCCATGCTCAGGTCCATGGGAACCCCATATTTTTGCCGCATGTCTGGATCATCAACCTGCTCAACCATGTTGAGGGCTCACTACTTTGAGCAGCCAAAAATGAGCCCCATCTTCTATGTCCTCTAAGAAGATGTGGAGGGGGACGAGCCGGGAGGCTCTCCCCTACTAATCAACTCAATCCATCTATCAGGATCTTCAACCTCCATTCGTTGTAGATATGCCTCCCGATCTTCCCTCTGGATGTTCGGCCTCACATATATCTCGTCCTCATCATCATCGTCTTCTACTAGCTCTAGCCTTCTTGATAAATCCAAGATGCTATCTGATAGTGACCGGATGACTAGTGATTGCTCAGCAAGCTTTGCCTCAACCATAGACAACTGCTTGTTTGTCTTGTCCTCCATCTGCATACCTCCTAACTTACGATAAGGTTTTGTCACTCCAATGGTTGGAACACCAACGGGCACATCCTCCTTTCCATCGTAAATGAAGAGCTTCCTCAGATGTGGTACAAGCATAGCCTCAAACTGTTTCATGAATTTCATCCCCAATACGGCCTCATAATCATCAATCCGCACTATGGTGAAGTCCACTTTACCGGTCCACTCACTAAGTGTGGTGTCTACCTTTTCAGCTATACCAAGGATTGCCATAGGAGGGGAGTTCACTATCTTCATCTGTGCCTGCACCAGTACAAATTTCAGCCCAAGTCTCCTTCCGTTATCTTCGCTCATGAAGTTGTGTGATGCCTCACCAACCTTCATCGGAACATACTCCAGCCTGTTCCTTTCCGGATCCCTCCTAGAAGTCACTTCCGTAGTAGCAGAGGCACCCAGTACTTGCATCATCCCTACAGAAGAATTTTCATCGTCATCAGATTGTGCGGCAGTGGCCACCTTTGGTTTAGAGGGGCAATTCTTAACCACATGTGGTCCTGCACATAACCAGCATTTCAAGGGCTTCTTCTCCTTCGGATTATCATCTGACTTTGAAGCATCATCCTTTTTCCTTTCTTTTGGTTTATCGGACTTCTTTTTGTCATTGGAAGTCTCATCATAGTGGTCCACTAATCTATCGACCGCAGCGAAGGCCTCTTCAAGCGTCCTAATTTTCTGCCTCTTCACCTCATTATGAGCCCAAGGCTTCAACCCAATAATAAAATTGAAGACTTTGTCCCTCTCTGCCATGTCGGGAAGTTCTAGTGCTGCGCTTGAGAACTCTCGCTGATATGCTTGTAAGCTTCCAGTTTGTTTGATGAACTTAATTTTCGTCCTTGCCTCCCATGTTTCATCTTGAGGGTTGAAATGGGACTGCAAGGCTTTCTTCATATCTTCCCACGAAGTGATGTCATCAGCATTCTCGTTGATCATCTGATCCACCCTCCTTCGCCACCACATCTTGGCATCATTTGTCAGCAATTGAGCGGCCACCTTGACCTGTGCCTCCCCATCCGGTAGACCCAATCTTTCCAGGTACTGCTCCATGTCCCATAGGAAGTTGCCAAGAGTCTTTGCACTCCTTGTCCCATCATAAGATTCCGGCTCTTTGACCCTTACATGAGGCACTCCTACACCCGAGTTGTGTCTCACGGCCCTCTTTAGTACTGCAATCTCATCTTTGGCTTCATCAAGAGCCTTATTTGTTTTTTCAAGAGTTCCTTTCAATTTCACGATCTCTGCAAGACCCTGATCCCTTGATTCTTCAACCTCTTTGACCCTCCCTTCAAGTTGTGTACACAAGAAATAAGTGCACTCGTACTGCGTCTTGAGTTCATCATGCTGTGTACGAAGTTCTTCAAGCTCTTTCTTGACCTCTGAGATGGCCTCTCGCTCCTTAGTAAGTGAGTCCGCTTCTTGGTTCCAAGAATTCTCCAAAGTCTCCATCCTCACAAGTACCTTTTCCATGTACTCAAGGGTAGCATCCCTCACTGCGTCCTTCATCGCATGACTAGACCCAGCTTGAGAGTTAGATGCCATCTTCTTGCTTTTCTGTGACCTAGTGTCAACCATTCACTGTCTGCACCAAATCACCTGCAAGAACCTTGTCCACATCTTCACGAGCAACCCTGCTCTGATACCACCTGTCACGCCGCCAAAACTTTTTTCTTAATCGGGCGAGTGCGGCACCACCCTGCACGTTCTTTTTCCCAAGAGTCGTGCACATGGACTACGCCTTCCTTATAATTACACTTAGTTTATTTCATTAACCAAGTAAAAATTATACTTAATGCATTTATCAACCGAAATGTAATTAAACCAAAAGCATTATATTCACACATAAATGTAAAGGAGGGGCAACTCCCGGTAAAGTCTGCCCGCATATATTATCAGATTTTTCAACAATGATACAATGCAAGTGTGCCTGGCGTAAACCCGAGGCCACACTTAATAATAATTACACGTAGGCGCAGACAGCCTTTCAACCATATGCTGGTTTCCCATGGTAGGAGGGCGCTCAACCGATGCGCAAGACCTCCGTCACAAACCCAACATAATCTGCCTGCAACCTGCTCATACTCGACCCCTTGCCAAACCTCAACCAACCAAACTACGCCTCTTTCTTTCGATCCTTATGCGCATAAGGCATGCACATTAATCCCAAAGAACTGCGCCCCTTTTGATCGTATGCGAAGTCCTTATGTCAAGACCGATTTCTTTGATGGTTCGAATGAGCTCAAGGCTCATCATATATATACCCACGCTCCATGGGTTTTGGGAGGGGCGTCCAGCCTTAAGGCCGACCCTTGTATCCTTCATTCAATGCCCCAAGCGCTATTTTCATGCGTCGGCTTCGTTTACCTTCGGCAATGCGTATAAGCCGCGAGCCCAACACTTAGCTCGCTCAAGTGTTTCTCGCTCGTCGCATTGTCATACTTCCCCGTCGCATTATCTGCTCGCTCGTTCGTCGCTCGTTCCACTGTGCTCATCGCTTGGTCTGCCATTGCATGTACATTGTTTGCTGTCAATCATAACTGGAGGGCACCCACCCGTGCGTGCCCGCACGGCGGTCTGCCATCGCACTGTTATGCATATCGTCTTGTGCCTTCGGGCGGGTGGGCGTCCGCACACGACCTACCGCCATCGCACCCATAACGCTTTGCCGGAGGGTGTGCGCCCGTGCGCACCTGCATGACGGTCTATCACCCATATATATTGTTTGTGTCTTTGGGTGGGTGGGCGCCTACGCACAGCCCACCGCCAATCTTGTTACCAAACGAACGCGCCTGCCCGTGCACGTCTACACGACAGACCACCGAACTTCGTTGCCAAGTCAAAACTGTAGTGTCGTTGGCTGGGTACCCTACGCACGACCCACGACCTGTACACGCACACACGTTGTTCCAGTGTTTGGGCGGGCGGGTATCCTGCACGACCCATGCCCGCTGTCACCCGTTCAACCTGTTAATCCGTCTCGTTGGGTGGGCAGCCGGCGCATGACCCACGACCTGTACACGCAATGTTCCGGCGTTTGAGCGGGAGGGTATACCCTGCACAACCATGCCCACTGTCACCCGTTCAAACTGCCAGCCCGTTCGTTGGGCACTACCCTGCGCACACGAGTTGTTCCGACGTTGGGCGGGTGGGTATGCCCTGCACGACCTGCACCCGCTGTCAACCCGTTCACCAACGTCGCGCTGCTTGCTACCACCGGCCCGTGCACCAACGTGTTTACCACCGAACTCTAACCCGGTCCTTGCCCGGCCTCTACCCGACTCGGCCTGTATACCTGCTGCGTTCACTGTGTTTGTCCACTGCGTAATTCTGTAGCATTTGTTGTTGGGCGGGTAGGTGCCTTGCGTACGACCCACGACCCATACCCACAACTGCTATCAACGTGTATGTTGTTTCGGCGTTTGGGCGGGCGAGTGTGCCCTGCACGACCCGTGCCCGTCTTCAACCCGTAACCAATGTCATCCTTTATGTTGTCCGAACTATAACTCGTCCTCCACCTGGTCCTTGCCCGACTCGGTGAGCTCGCCCACTGCGGATACCATGCCTAGCTCGCCGGGTGAAAATGCCGTCCATCGTGCATGAGGCGCCCGTCCACCGTCGTGCACGCCTGCCCGGTTTGCCAGGGCGTTACATGCAACCTTGGTTGATACGGGAGCTACTCATAGCTTCGTGAGTAGAAAGCCAACAAGGTCTTTTGGGAAGAAAGCCAAAATGGAAAGGGAATATAGCACTTTCAAAGCGGTTAACTCTTCCATTAAAGTTGTCGATGGTATATTGGAAAATACTCAGATAAGGGTAGGATCATGGTTCGGAAAGCTGGATTTGAAAGTTGTGGATATGGATGATCATTTTATGGTGTTGGGGTTGGACTTTATGAGACTTGTGCAAGCCATACCAATGATGACCCGGGACCTCCTCTTGATCACAGCCAAGGGAAAGAACCTGATGGTGCCAATGAACCGGAGGAGTTGCTTGGGATATAGACCAAGGATGGCCTCTATAACTTTGTACCCCAAGGACCCAAATTTGAAATATAAGGATGTGGAACAAAGAGGGCTTGGGAGTGTGGTCCAAACAATGAAGGAGCGGAAGCTCGTTGATTTCATTACAAGGGCAGGGAAGAAGAACGAAAGGAGTGAGAGAAGGGTCTCACGAACATGGAGACACTTGTTGGGAGAGTCTTCTACCGATAGTCTTCATAAAGAAATTGTATACGAAGTAGGGCCGAGTACCACTTCAGAAGCAATGGTTGATGAAGGTTATGAAGGGAGAAACCCGGCAGGAATAGTAGACTTTTGCAGATATGCTATGGGCATATACGACTTTCAATTAACAAGGGACAAGCTAGGAGAGCTTGGGTGTACCGATGGAGAGGTCGAAGCAGTGCATAAGTATTTGAGAACACAACATCAGTCTGACACATGGGTGGATGAGAGCCAGAGGGGGAACTTCTTGGCCCTTCTATCTTCTTAGAGGACATAGGAGATGGGGCTCATTGTTGGCTGCTCAAAGCAGTGAGCCCTCAACATGGTTGAGCAGGGTGATGATCCAGACATGCGGCAGAAAAATGGGGTTCCCATGGACCTGAGCACGGGGTCGTAGAATGAAGTGTTGACACATGACCGGGATGTGTAGCACTTGTTGACACACATGGGTAGTTTGCACATGGAGATGATGACTTGATGGAGACGTTGCCTTATATGAGGGAGTCTACATTATGGATGATGACGGTCTTGGTAGAGAGCTGCCGGGATGGTGTGTTGTCGAGACGACAACGTTTTCAAGTGGGGGAGAATGTAACGCCTTGGCAAACCGGGCAGGCGTGCACGACGGTGGACGAGCGCCCTGCACAACGGGCGGGCGCCTCGTGCACGATGGACGGCATTTTCACTCGGCGAACTAGGCACGGTATCCGCAGTGGGCAAGCTCGCCGAGTCGGGCAAGGACCGGGCGGAGGACGAGTTATAGTTCGGACAGCATAAAGGATGAAATTGGTTACGGGTTGAAGACGGGCGTGGGTCGTGCAAGGCACACCCGCCCGCCCAAACGCCGAAACAACATACACGTTGATAGCAGTTGTGGGTATGGGTTGTGGGTCGTGCGCAAGGCACCCACCCGCCCAACAACAAAGGCTACAGAATTACACAGAGGAAAAACATGGTGAATGCAGTAGGTATACCCGCCGAGTCGGGTAAAGGTCGGGCAAGGACCGGGTTAGAGTTCGGCAGTAAACAGGTTGCCGCACGGGCCGGTGGTAGCAAGCAACGCAGCATTGGTGAACAGGTTGACAGCGGGCGTGGGTCGTGCAGGGCATACCCACCCGCCCAACACCGGAAAAGCGCGTGTGTGCAGGGTCGTGCCCAACGAACGGGCTGGCAGTTTGAACGGGTGACAGCGAGCGTGGTTGTGCAGGGTATACCCTCCCGCCTGAACGCCGGCACAACGCGTGTACAGGTCGTGGGTCGTGCGCCGGGCGCCCACCCAACGACGCAGATTAACAGGTTGAACGGGTGACAGCGGGCACGGGTCGTGCAAGATACCCGCCCGCCCAAATGCCGGAACAACGTGTGTGTGTGTACAGGTCGTG
This sequence comes from Pinus taeda, assembly GCA_000404065.3. Classification (NCBI taxonomy): domain Eukaryota; kingdom Viridiplantae; phylum Streptophyta; class Pinopsida; order Pinales; family Pinaceae; genus Pinus; species Pinus taeda. The sequence continues at coordinate 258,846 of APFE030005862.1, forward strand.
GGTTGTGCGTAGGGCGCCCACCCAACGACACAACAGTTTGGACTTGGCAGTGGAGTTCAGTGGTCTGTCGTGCAGATGTGCACGGGCAGGCGCCTTTGTTTGGTAACAGGATTAGCAGTGGGTTGTGCGCAAGCGCCCACCCGCCCGAAGACACAAACAATATATATGGGTGATAGACCGTCGTGCAGGTGCACACAGGCGGACACCCTCCAGCAAAGCGTTATGGGTGCGATGGCGGTAGGTCGTGTGCTGATGCCCACCCGCCCGAAGGCACAAGACTATATGCATAACAATGCGGTGGCAGACCGCCGTGCGGGCACGCACGGGCGGGCGCCCTCTGGTTATGATTGACAGCAAACGATGGACATGCGATGGCGGAGCAAGCGATGAGCACAGCAGAATGAGCGACGAGGGAGCGAGCAGATAATGCGACGGGGAAGTATGACAATGTGACAAGCGGGCAACACTTGCGCGAGCTAAGTGTTGGGCTCGCGGCTTATACGCATTGCCGAAGGTAAACAGAGCCGACGCATGAAAATAGCGCTTGGGGCGTTGAATGAAGGATACGGAGGTCGACCTTAAGGCTGGACGCCCCTCCCAAAACCCATGGAGCGTGGGTATATATATGATGAGCCTTGAGCTCATTCGAACCATCAAGCAATCGGTCTTGACATAAGGACTTCTCATATGATCAGAAGGGGCGCAGTTCTTTGGGATTAATGTGCATGCCTTATGCGCATAAGGATCGAAAGAAAGAGGCGCAGTTTGGTTGGTTGAGGTTTGGCAAGGGGCCGAGTACGAGCAGGTTGCGGACAAATTATGCCGGGTTTGTGATGGAGGTCTTGCGCATCGGTTGAGCGCCCTCCTACCGTGGGAAACCAGCATATGGTTGAAAGGCTGTCTACGCCTACGTGTAATTATTATTAAGTGTGGCCTCGGGTTTACGCCAGGCACACTTGCATTCTATCATTGTTGAAAAATCTGATAATATATGCGGGAAGACTTTACCGGGAGTTGCCCCTTCCTTTACATTTATGTGTGAATGTAATGCCTTTGGTTTAATTACATTTCGGTTGATAAATGCATTAAGTTTTACTTGGTTAATGAAAAAAACTAAGTGTAATTATAAGGAAGACGTAGTCCATGTGCACAACTCTTGGGAAAAAGAACGTGCACGGTGGTGCCGCACCCGCCCGATTAAGAAAAAAAGATTGTGGGCGTGACACCAGGGTCTTAATACTAATAAATAACCCTTCCAAAAAAATGTTACAATCACGCCCAAAACCTCTAAAAAAAATAATATTAGGCCAGTGTCGCTGCAGTAAGCCTTAACAAAACAAACTAAAAAAATGTATTAGTGTTATTCTCCAGTAGGAAGCCATATCAGTCACCACATCCATGGAGAGGCAGACATGAGGAAATAATTACATAGTCAAGCTCGAGATGAGGAAACCCTGGCTTTTGAGGAAGCTCTGAAAGAAAGTTGAGAGAAAGGCCATACCTAGATGAAAGCACCAGAGATTAAAAAGCCAATATATATGTATGGAAATGAGTTCAAATAAATGTAGGACGAAGGCAAATATATATACGTGTCTGGATCGGAACTAAAGACTGATTGTCCAAACCCTAAGTCGAAAGACTGAGCGGATTCATGAGCAGAGAAAGTTTAACAAGCAGCCCTGAGAGGCAAGCCCTCATACACCTGCACACTTACGAAATTCATGGGTTCTGGATTTGAACTACCTACAGAATTCCATATTTGGTGGAATCAGGAAATGAATGAAAATCGCGGAGAAAAAAAAATAGCACAACCTGCAACTATTAATTACTCGTAGGATTTTCGGAATGTTCGTAAGGTCCAGTCCATAACGACAAAGGATAGTCCTTGAGCTGAATTGAAGACCCGGAGCGCATAACTAGAGCGATCTGGTGGCTTAGGGAAGTGGTCGAGTTGTAGAGCGACCACTGGAGAATGCATGAGCAAATGAGGTCACAGACGAGGGTATGGGGGAGGCGTAATACCCTCACCAATCCCCAAACAACCAGAGCCTATGATCTAACCGAGAGATTATCTCCACCGTTGATGTAGTAAATCCGTCCCAATCGTTGGATCTTCTGTGTGCACAAATCCCCGAATAATGCTTCTAGTTGCAACAGAATGTTTGAGATATACCTCACCTTCGCCGATATGAATTGTCCAAGGGTGTTCAAATTTTATTGAATAATTCCATTAAAACTCAATCCATTAGCCTATGTGTGATTAGTGAACCATATTACCATTAGATTCTAGAAATAAATACAAGGAAAAAGCTAATGTATAATTTGGTTCAACTAATTCTATTTTCACTTAATTTCAAATAAGGATTTCTCTCGTTGTACTCGATCATTGATAGTTAACTTTAGTAAATGTTAATTTTCTTTTATCTATTATATTCCCAGGAACTAAACAATTAGAACTAGGTTAGTTCAAACCCATACAAAATCCGTGGGTAAGAACAAGAAACTATTACAGTCAACAAGAAACTAAACGATTACTGCTTGGTTAGCTCAAACCCAACTAAAAGTCGTGGGTGAGAAAAAAGTGATAAAAAAGCAGAAAGTTTAATGTAATGTAATAGATATACTAACTTTATATAATAAAGTTCGAAAACACATAATACACTGCACGGTATGCGAAAATTTTATTATAAATTCTAATTCTAATAATATCATTGTTAATAATTCATAATGAGAAAAATGTATGTACACTAATATTAAAGAACTCGCCAAATAATCTTAACATATTTCTTCATATTAGGATAGATTAACATTGAAAATTTATGTGAGTGAGTATTTGTGTGTTATGGTTATACTACGATAAGAGAGATAGGGCTAATAGATTAATTGGGAAAATAATCTTAACATAATTCTTAAGCTTACCAGAGATTTTCATTGAAAATCAATTTGATCGAGTATTTATATGTTGTGATTATACTACAATGAGAAAGACGAGGCTAATAGTTTAATTGGGAAATGTTCTCCTATGAATTGCCATATACTAGAAAACAATTTTTGACCTCCACAGCTTATTGTTAGTCTTTTTATGTTCAAATATTTTATTTTTTATTTATATGTTGTGATTATACTACAATAAGAAAGACGAGGCTAATAGTTTAATGGGGAAATGTTCTCCTATGAATTGCCATATACTAGAAAACAATTTTTGACATCGACAAACATATGGTTAGTTTTTTTATGTTCAAATATTTTATTTTTATAATTATTGTATAATAATAATTCGATTGTGTAGATATGATAACTTTGTATACATTGGTATTTCATGTTCTATAATTACTTTGGTAATTGCCTGTACTAAAAATAGGAAGCGTGCTCTATTGAACAAAAACTAATCTTTTTGGGTTACCCATTAGACAAGCATTCTTTGAGAGTGTATATCATATAAATACATATATACTTATGATACAAAATATGTTTGATAGATTTTTTTAATGCAAGAAAGGTGGAATATTCGTATTAAAATTAATTATTTAATTATTGTGAATAATAGTTACTAAATGATATGTTTTTTTTTCTTTCCCATTATATTTTAAAATTATTTTCTTTATTGTGCGTTTATACTAGTTATTATTTTTTTATTTAATTTTGTAGATATTAAGTTTTAATTTAGGGAAATATAATAAATTGTTTGTCTAGCTAAAATATATTTTAGAACTATTTTGGTTAAACAAAGTTATATTAAAATTTAAGAAAATAACTTCATGTTAATTTTAGATAATGTAATTATTATTAATTTTGTATTAGTAATTAAAAATCAATTGAAAAATATAATAAATTGTTAGTCTAGCTAAAATATTATTTTAGGATATTTATTGTAATAAAGTTATTTTCTAAATTAAGAGAAATACTTGGGTGCTGTTTTTTTAAAAATAGTGTAATATATTAATTATTTATAATAATTAATTAATGAATTGAAACACTTTTATATGTTTTTTTTTTACTTAGTATATATTTTAAATTATTATTTCTTATTATTTATTATTATTTAATGATAATTTGTAAATCCAATGAAAAGTTTTTACTAGATTTATATATTAAATTATTATTTAGTATGGTTGGTAATTCAATTTTAAAGGATATTATGTTTTTAACATAGAAGAGTATAATAAATTAGTTGTTTTATATAAAATGTTTTTTTTTAATATTAAAAAATTGAATTAAAATTTTAAATGTTAAATTTTAGCGGTTTTTAGACGAATTCCAAACTTTTACCACTATGCAAATTTTTTTTTTTTGAATTATGAAGTTTTAGGTTGCATTATTTAAGTTATTTAACTGTAACATTGAAGTGTATATGAAAAAAGTAATAATGAAAATGGATTGTCTTCTTAATTGATTTTCACATTAAAATAATGAGTGAATTTTATCGTTATTTTGGTTGATACGTTTTTCTTTCTTTTGTTTGCAATGCAAGAGAAGTATTCCTTTATTTGTCGAAAAAGTGTTTGATTTTGGTATGGATCCTACTTTTTGGAAATTTCTCCCTTTAGAGGTTATTGAGCTTCTATTTCATTGACTTCCTTTATGAGTCTTGATGAAATTTAATTTGGTTTATAGACAATGGTGTATTATTTTGAAAAACCCACTTTTACTTGTGAGTGGCGATCAATGCCATGAGAAAGAGTTAGGATTTATTTATATCCCCGCTCGTTTTGGCTATCATTTCTTAATAGCATCAGATCTTAACAATAGCGGTCTCTTGTCTACCATGGTGTTTTCTTTTCTTCATTCTGCATACAAAAATGAATGTATAGTGGATCAATGATTTTGCTTAGCATGGTTGGAAATTATTTGCATACAAAAAATTATTTCATTGTCAACCTGTTTATGAATACAGTCTAATGGCACCAAAGGATGCTATCCTCTTTGAAGAAAAAATTTATTAGGTATACCTAGACAAATATTATGAAGATTACCCTACTTATGATTACACTATCTACTCGTTGGAATTGGATAGAAACAATTGGGTTTATTTGTTTGTTCCTATTCCTTACATACAATGTATTCCATTAACGTTATACAAGAATCAACTTCTTTATGTTGTTAATAATAGTCGAACGTATGTTTGGTCTCTTGAAGAGATAGAGAATTTTGAATTTGGTCGACTCTCGAAAGAGAAAAGTTTGGAATATTTTTAAGATGATTGGGATATAGATGGTCATTTCTTGAATCCATGTCTCTGGATATAAATATTAAATGTGCAAGTTACCTACCTTTGCATATAATTGATTTTTTTAATTTTATTTTTATGTTGGGTTGGTGTGAATTTTAGTTCAAGTTGTATGATTTAGTCACTAGAATGTGAAAAACAACAGTTGTGGATGGATTGTCTGAGCTTGAAGCATCATGCTTCTATCTACAAATAGCTGAATACTTTGATCATGTGTTTGAGAATGGAAATATTTTTTCACTTATTCCTAATACAAATTCTGTTTTTGAGATACCTCCACTACCTATGGATGTATTCAATTAGCCTTTCACGCATGAACATGTTTGTTTTTTAATATTGTTGAAGGTTGTATATATGTTTAATGCTTTTAAATATTTTTTTGAATGTCATTGTTGTAACACCCTCCTCCCACATCTACCCAAGTAACCGTCCAACCAGGGTAATCATGCAACGAGAGGCTACTATTATTAGATCCAACCTGCTATGTGACCTTAATGAAATGGAATCAATGTAAACACAACATACAAACCTTCTACGTTAGCTACAAGGCCACTGACAACCATCCCAACACTTCACACGGCTAGCCCCAGGGTCCCACTAAAGTTTTTTACCACTTGACCTCTGGACTCTCTCATGCTATAGGATTGCCAGCATGCAAGAGGCTCTAGATTCAATTATGACAAGGCATGTCAACATCCAAGGACTATTTTTCTTAGTGTTGTGCCAGCATCCCAGGATTTGAGCCACTTTTTTAGGCCCAGAGCCTAGGTCAATGCCCATAATTGAGTGATACCTTCAGAGCAACAAGGTAACAAGGAAATAATGATGCAAAAGAAAATACTTCAACAAGCCCTTAACTTGACCCCTACTATCCATGATAGACATTTCGTCAAACATATCACAAATATGTAATCTACATGTGTAAACAACATATTTAAGTGTAGGGATCTCATACTTATCTAAGAATCACTAAGAACCATTTTTCACTCATATCATTTGCTACATTATCATCTTTTAGGTCATACATACATTTCATATTCATTTACAAGGAAAAACATGATGACAACCATACATAGCCACTATCATAAAATACATGCATAACCAACATAATAGGAACAAAAGTACCAATGAAATCACAACCATATGATCCACATATAAACCAGTATAATACTCATAGAAATACGAGGAGAAATAACCTCATATTGATGATGCAAAATCCAAACATGGGATGGGACCACCATGTTCCATCATACCATAGAATGGTCGAGCCAAATATCTCATCATCCATTTGCCCCTGTGCGATATTCCAAGACTGAATGTGGGACTCAAATAAAAAAATCAACGAGAGCATTCCGAAGCTAAACCACCTCACACTCATCAATAGAAACCAAACTTTACCGTAATCCATCACAAATCACTAGGCCAACACAATAAACATGTCATAGCATGATTTACCACAATCTCCTCTCGATCACTAGGCCAAACACACATGAATGCCACCGTATTTCTCTACCTACACTGTGAGGAATTTTCCTGTCTCCTAGTCTCTTAGACTTCACTGCAATCCAAACCTGGATCACTAGGCCCTAAACCGAGACCCACTCTCCAAGCTTTACCGTGTATCCCAAACCTAGGATTACGAGACCCAAAAAAGATAAAAATGCCTCTTAGTTTTACTGTATATCTTGTCATTCACTGGCAAAGGATTCTTAGGACCACCGAGGCAACACAATCTTGGCTTTATCGCAACCCAGAGTCTCGCTCATGGGTTACTAGATCAATGGATTTACTGTGATCCACAGTCTGATCGAGGGAAAACTAGTCCATGTGATCTATCATTTAGAGATCCACCTCACATAGCTTCGAATCCATCCAGAAATCTAGTTCAACGAAAACATGAGAACCCCATCACATCGTGGCTAACCACAAATGGAAAGGATAGACTGAAAACAATGTCACGCCTAGAAAAACATGTGCCATAACAATAAAAGAACCACATGCAGTAGCTTACATGCAAAATCTAGTAAGGAAAACACACATGAAAATCGATACTTGCAAAGAATCATGTTGTAGTTGCTTGATCTTGTTATTCCTTCCTTTCTCCTTCCTTCATCTTGCCTCATTTGATTTTCCTGCTCCAAAGCAAAACCTGAGTAAACTCTTACACTTACCAAGCCTACCCAATGATCCTCATAATTTTTTTTATTAATTAGGCCTTCATTTTCTTCAACTTCCATTATTTTCTTTCAATTTCATCAGATGCAACTTATGACCTTGCACCTTCCTTTTCTCCTATTTTCCATTATTTCCATAAATAAATGTGCCAAAATGCCATTTTTCATTTCCAAATCCTTTTCAATTTCCTTTTCAAATTTCCTTAACCGTAATAAACAAAATGAACACCCACTAGGATTTCTTGCCCAACATTCAACTTGGAATAAATGTCCCATCACCATGGTATTATATGTTTTACATGGAATTTTCTCTAGGGTTGTTACAAAACCCTTCCCCTTGGGGGAACACCATCCTCGGTGTTCAAAGTAACCTACAACAAACAAAATTGTTCAAAACAAAACATATTTCCCATGGAGATTTATAACGCAACTTGTTTCAATATTTACAATGACCACTGTTGAAACATGACAATCATACCATTTACTGGAGGTTTATACCACGAACCATTATGATATTTACAATAATAACCACATATGCATATATACACATCTGCTTCACTCAACAAATAATCATATTTTTTATGGAGCTTTATAAATCACCTCGATACATTATTTATAATTATATACACATATACATATTTTCTCAACTAGAAAATAAAAAGGATACAATACCTGGATCTGCAACAAGGGAATCTAGAGGCCCACACCTCCATCCTCAAAGTAATACTAGGACTCACCTCCTTCCCAGAAAGTCCAGAATCCATTGTCAAAGTCAAAGCTACATCTAATTTCTAACACTACAATCTCATGCCACTTGTCCTCTCAGTGACTAATTATTCTAGGGTGCACTCCAAATATGCATTTGATTCCATCTAGCAATGATAATGACCAAACAAAATCCATCCCTGGCTTCCCTTCTCTGACACATAGTCCCTCAAGCAATTCAGTCACCCCCTTCCATACAGTCACTCACCTTGCAAGTTCCCCGGTATCCCTATCCCGAGAGATCCATCCCTTGGCAACGTTTCCTCACATCAAAAGGTCAACAACCAAGGAATATACCTACCTTAAAAACATCATACCGGTCATAGCATTCTCACGGAAATCAATGGACACTATTGGGTACCTCCTGAATGCTTTCCCAACATACTACTATGTGTCCCAATTCCTTTTGCAGTTGTTGTTAATTGTTGCAGTCAATTTCAACCATCCAACCAGGAATTTTATGTGCTTCCTATACCAAGCACATAAAATCCATTAATATAGATTCCTTTATCCATGCAACACATGTAAAACACTGAGAACAACAATTCCCAACATAGCTAAGGCATATGACACCTCAAATCTATTTATTTTACCTTTCCTCATTACTTTTCTAATGACTATACTTCCATCATCCATTTACACCAATGGACCCAACCAATATGATTGGTTGTCATACTCTTACCTTCAAGTCCCCTTAATCATGCATTGAGATTCATCCAGGCCTTACATCCCCTTTTAGGTTCCATTGAGCTCTCTCTAGGCTCCATTAACTTTCCTATTTCCCAACCAATTCCCCATACTCTCAAAACAATAAAGGTAAGACTAAGAAGCAACCAAGAATAAAACCATAGAAAACCAACAACAATATGACACCTCAACAAAGGTGTAATGCCTTGCACAAGACATAACCAAAACTATAAATCAAGCACAAAAAATCACCAAAAGACCAAAAGCACAAGTCTGACAACAAACACCGTGACTTAATACCATGGTTCCCAAGGAAAGCTAAACCATAGCCTTCTTTAATATTTCATGGCAACCACTCTTTCCATGCAACTCCCTGCATAAATAAACATAAAAATACATTGGTTACCTTACCTTGTTGTTCCAAGCATGTTGCTTGCAATTGAACACATCCACGCCAACTGTCAAAAGACTCCAACTCCCTTGACAGATCCACTTGTAACTAGAGACTAACTAATATACATGTCAAATACAAGTTCATAAATCTACCACATATCCACATAATATTAGACAATATTAAGGTTAAGAGTTCTTCATGTATGCAAAGCACTCATTCGTTTCAAATTAGGGTTTCCAAACATAGCGAAAGGGATTCTTGTCCAATTCCATTCTTTTGCCCTTTTTACCTTGTTGCAATGGAGGCTTACTATGTATTGTCACATCACCCAACTTTTAGTTATATACACACATCAGCTATTACCATGTCATGCTAATAACCAACATTTTTCCCTATAACTTCTCACACACGTCAACCACATGTTCTAAAGATCAAGACATCATTTATAGAAATTTGAAATAAAACTTTACCAAGACTAACAATCATGTGATAATCCATAGCCAACTCAGAGTTATTAGACGTAATGCTACAACTATCACCTACTTACACTCAAGTACATATCAATTGTCTCAACACATATGTGTTTGTACAATCATCTTAAAACAAGATCATTTGAATGCATCCTCATATCATGTGAATAATCAAACATTCAAGAATAGATAGTGACATAATAGGAACCAAACCCTTAAACACCAAATAAATGACATAATCAAACATTCAAACACCAAGTAGATGACGTAAGAAACTGATACCTTAATCTATCTCAGGGGAGGCTATCTTGTCTACACAATCAAGTGAGATTAGCATGATATAACTTCACAACATATCACCTCAAACATAAATAAGGTCATGATCTCCATAATAGTAACTAACTTACATGTTCACATCTTAATCTCGCAAACATTTTTCATTCATGCATAACAATCACATCCACACAATCAATCTAGATTAGTATCACATAATATCACAACATATTAAATCATACTTGAATGTAATAACCCTAACCATTTGCATATATCAATCCAAATCATTATGATACACATAACATGAAGATATTAATGTAATAACCCTAATCATCAAGTTACTAGCATATAACAACAATAACTTAACATATAACATGCTCATTAACAAAATATAACCTAATCATCAGGATAATTATCATATAATGACAACACATTAACCTATAACCTACTCATAAACAACATATAATATAATCATCAAGTTATCTAACATAAAACAACAATAACAATCCATACGACCACAGGATACTTTCATTCATGACTATCCGACACATATCCATATGACTAAACTAATCAACTAGCATCTATCATGCATGTAACCATAATAATAATAGAATTGCAAGCATATCAGTAACCCTAATACTTATAACAAACATTAACCAATATACCTTCATGCTCACCATACAAACCTTTATGATAATGTGCTCTTAACCTGAAGTCCATTGTTGCAACTTCAGTTTAATGATTTGTATCTCCTACTTTATATCAACCAACTCATTAGCATCATAATATACCAATAGCATCATGATTACCTAATTGCATACAATGTCCTCAAAATGCATGTATCACCTAGCATACATGCATAACCATAACCATGACAATGCATGCATAACAACATATAACCACCTCCATGCATAGCAAATGCATACACAACTAACATGCATTCATGACTAAAGCATCCCAACAATAACATCATCAACCTTCACATGGTGACATCCCTACAACCATGATCAACACCATGAAAATGAAACAAGCACATGGACTACAAGCATAAGGAACACATGTGCAGATGACATGAATGCATGACAAACACACTGCCCAACCAGTTCGATGGATGAACCATGCTCTGATACCACTCTGCAACACCCTCCTCCCACATCTACCCAAGTAACTGACCAACTAGGGTAAACATGTCACGAGAGGCTACTATGATTAGATTCAACCTCTTATGTGACCTTAAGGAAATGTAATCAATGGAAAAACCACATACAAACCTTCCACATAAGCTACAGGATCCTTGAGAACCATCCGAACTATTCACGTAGTTAGCCCCTTAGTCCCACTGATGTTTTTGATAACTTAACCTCTGGAAACTGTCATGTTTTAGGCCTTCCAACATCTAGGAGGCTCTGAACGCTCTCATGCTATAGGTATGTCAGCACCTACAGACTATTTTGGCTAGTGATGTGTGAGCGCCCCCAGGTTTCGAGCCACTTTTTCAGGCCTAGAGCCTAAGTCAATACCAAAAATTGAATGACATCTCGAGAATAGTAAAAATAGTAGGGAAACAATGATGTAAAATCAAATAGTTGAACAAGAACTTAACCAAACCCCTATTAGCCATGACATGCATTTTGATGAATGGAGATGTTTGGGGTATACCAATTTCCCATTTCTTTATAAATTTCGATCCTAAGGCCTGCAGGTTATGGTTCATTACTCTTTCGAAAGTGTTTAATCGTGCTTAGGCCTCAAAAACTCAGGACCATACAACATATCGGAATGCACTGGAAATACATGGAAAACCCACAATCGAAAGCATGGTCGGACTTCAAAATCTATAAGTCCACATCTATAATTATCATTGGGTCCACACATCCTTCACTTATAAGTTACACTACTCCTCTGAACTCCAATCGGCCTGATCTCCAATCCCTGATCAGCGCTTATTGCTATCGCATATCAGCGTTCCATTACACCGTTCGCTAGCCCTTCAACTTTGTGATATGTGATTAGATCAATTCTTCACTGTTCGATCAACTTCAATCCAATGGTGGATCTCGTTTTCTGATCCAAAAGTTGCTCGATGATCTTGGGCCATAGATGAAAACCTAATTGATCCAATGGCTGAGAGTGATTTTGGGTGGACCACTTGCATGGTGGTTACCCACCAAAAAAGACTATTTTTCTCTCTCCTTTGGCTGCTACATGTCGAGCGGCAAATGGAATCAGGTGGAGTCGTGATATTACCACTTACAGTGCCCCTGAAATACCATTTCCTATTGTGAAAGTGCTTTTCTCACGCATTAACACCACGCAGTTTACCTGCGCGATAACCATCAACCTTGTCTTCTACACCGTTGATCTTCCAAATCTAACGAATTCTGTGCATCATTTCTCTAACCTCATCTTGGACTTTGTCTCCTTCTATTTATGGATTTTTGTGTTTTAACATGGATCTGCCACATTCCATTTCATACATGACATTCATATAAACAATTAATTGATATCTTTGGATCGCCATCGATCCTTCAGTGATTGATGGTCGACCAAAACATAGAACACGGGACATTCAAACTATCTATACAATAACACACAAGCACACACAATATCAACACAAAGCACACTTTTATATTAACATGATGTTATTACAGATCTAAGGCATTTCAGCCTTAGAATGAGTTCTCCTGTCGACCACATTTTGAACACTCTATTTACAAATCGTTATCTATCACTCTGTCTTGTCTCTATCTCCTATTGAACCCGCAGGTTCATCAAATATATATGAAATATCGGATTGGATCATTGGAGGGATCCGATCAAATCTCTCCATAATCTCCTCTCACAAATATCTCAACAACCCTTCATTCTCTCTAGAGCTCTCTATATGGATATATATGGCAGATTACATTAAATCAAGTCTTCTTGAGACTTTTATCCATTCCATCATTTACTCTGTTTTAAACAGAATTTCCTCGGTTTGCTCCAATGGTCCACGTCTCCTCCTTGCTCCGCTTCAAAATTTTCATTTTGATTAAGGGGGGTCAGATGCCCTTGCATCACATTTCATCGAACATATCACAAATATGTAATCTACATGTGTGGATAACATCTTTATATGTAGGAATCTCATACTTATCTGATAATTGCTAAGAGCCATTGTTCCCTCATATCATTTGTTGCATTATTATGTATTAGGTCATAGATACATTGTCCATTCATTTACAAGTAAAAACCTGATGAGAGCCATACATAGCTACTATCATAAAACACATACATAACCAACATAATAGAAACATAAATACCAATGAAATCATAGCCATATGATCGACATATAAACCAATGTAATACTCATAGAAATACAAGGAGAAATAACTCATGTTGATGATGCAAAATCCAAACCGCAATGGGACTACCATGTTCAACCCAACCATAGAATGATTGAGTCAATCTCTCTTCAGCCATTCACCCCAATTCCATATTTGAATCATGAATGTGGGATTCAAACCAAATAACCAACCAGGGCATCTTGAGGCTAATGCACCTCACCCTCATCAATAGATATGAGGATTTACTGAAATTCATTCCGGATCACTAGGCCAACATAATAAACATGTCATCACAGGATTTACCATGATCTCCACCTGATCACTAGGCTAAACAAACATGGATTCCAAGGAAACTTTTGAGGATGAAAGTTTATCTTAAAGTTTATAAACCTTGGCGAATCTTACTAGTCACTAATATGCAAAGTGTAAAATGTTTGGCAATAATTTTGTAAAATTATTTAAGTTTCTAATGATTTATATTAGTATATATAAAATTTTGGTGATTTTTAAGGTAAAATAATTTTATACTATAAAATGTGGGAAAATCATTTATATAAAAAATGGAATTTGGCGAATTCGCTTTTAGGAAAAAACATGGAAAATTAGCCCACCTACGAATATTAGCCCCTAAAATTTTCCCTGGTGGATGCCACCATATTTCTCCACCTACACCATGAGGAGGTTTCCTATATCCTAGTCTCTCAGGCTTTACTGCAATCTAAACACGTATAACTAGGCCCTAAATCAATACCTACTCTCTAGTCTTTACCACATATCCCAAATCTTGGATTATTAGGCCCAACATAGAGAAAACCACCTCTTGGCTTTGTAATATATCCTACCATTCATCAAGAAGGATTCATAGGCCCACCGAGGCATCAAAATCCTAGCTTTACCACAACCCACAATCAGGCTCAAGGGTCACTAGGTAGTGGCTTTACCATGATCCACAGTCTCGTTTAGGGACCACTAGGCCATCTTCTCTGTCATTAGGAGATCCAATTCACCTAGCTTCGAATCTATCTGGCAATCCAACATAACCAAAACATGAGAACCCCATCACCCATGGCTATCCAAAAATGGTAAGAATACGCTAGAAACATTGTCACACCTGGGAAAACCCATGCCATAACAAAAAAATAACCACATTAAATACCATTCATGCCAAATATAGCAAGGAAAATACACATGAAAATCGATACTTGCAAAGAATCACATTGTAGCTGCTTTATCTTGCTCTTCCTTTCTTGCTCCTTCCTTCCTCTTGCCTTCTTTTCTTTTCTTGCTCCAAATCAAAACTTGAGAAAAATATTACACTAACCAAGCCTACCCACTGATCCTTAGAAGCCTTTTTATTAACGAGGCCTCTATTTTCTTCAATTTCCATTATTTTCCTCCAATTTCCTCCTGAAATGCAACCTATGACCTTTCACCTTCCTTTTCTCCTATTTTCCATTATTTTCATAAATAAATGTGTCTAAATGTCATTACCTTTGGCAATTTCCTTGGCCATAATAAACAAAACGAACACGCACTAGGATGTCTTACCCAACATTCGTCTTGGAATATGTGTCCCATCGTCGTGGCCTTATATATTTTACATGGAAATTTCACGAGGACGGTTACAATTGTACTTCACATTTTGAGGTTATACTAAGGACATAACTATGCTAAATTTGGAATGCGGTTCATAGGCTCATGCTTATATCTACAAATCTTTAAAGATTTTTATTATGTCATTGCAAATGAAAATGTTTTTTAGCTTATTCCAAAGGTAGATTGTATTGTACATAGATACACTACCTGTGCATGTATTGAATTAGCTTTTGAGTCTTGAACATGTTTCTTTTCTGATAATGTTGAAGACCCTATGTATGTTTAATGCTTTTAAATATTTTTTTGAAGATCATTGCACTTCACATTTTCAAGTTATACTCAGAATCTAGGTATGCTAAATTTGGAATGTAGCTCCTACCCTCATGCTTCTATCCACAAATGGTTGAATATTTTGATGATGTAATTCAAAATGGAAATATTTTATCACTTCTTCAAAATGCAAACTATATTGTGGACATAGTTGTACTACCTGTGGATGTACGAAATTAGCCTTTGACGCTTGAACATGTTTGTTTTTTTATAATGTTGAAGCCCCTATGTATGTTTAATGTTCTTAAATATATTTTTAAGATCATTGTAATTCATGTTTTCAAGTTATAGTGACCACATAGGTATGCTCAATTTGGAATGTGGTCTCTATTTTTTTTCACAATTTGTAAAAAACAAAAGGTTTTTGTACTTATTGAAAATAAATATTTTATTGTTCTGAATCCATAATTGGCGGAACTTGTTATTGTATCAATTATTTGTAAGGGGGTTATTTTTCCACGGGTTGCAAGTTTCTCGTTGGAAACATAATTTATGAGATATTTATTCTGTGAATTTTTTTTATTTTTTAGTTTTTTCAAAATTTAAGAGTACATATTAGACTCGACAGGAATTGCAATAAGATTTTTCAACTGACTTTAACTTTATCATAGAAATGTTGAGTGAAATAAGAAGCAAGATTGGTGTGAAAAGGCCT
Organism: Pinus taeda; assembly: GCA_000404065.3. Lineage (NCBI taxonomy): Eukaryota > Viridiplantae > Streptophyta > Pinopsida > Pinales > Pinaceae > Pinus > Pinus taeda. Next base: position 274,743 of record APFE030005862.1, read on the forward strand.
TGCTCTGATGCTACATGAAAATTATCAAATGAATACTAATGATAATGGTAGCAATGAAGGAAGCGATTAAAGCGTAGAGAAGAGTTATGTATCAATGAAAAAAAGGAGTTTTATGAAACGATGAAGAAGAAGGACCTGTAAATCATAAATATGAAAAGAGGAGTGGTTTTCTCCAACGAAGATTTCGTTTTCGTGGTCATTTTATTGGATGTTTATGGTGTTGAAGAACTTATATTTTTTGAAGGTTTACTAACTTTCATCTTCTTTTGAAACATTATATTTGGAAAGAGAGTTTTCATATCAACAACGATGGTATTTCCTATGAAAACAATGAGAGAAATGAAATTTTAGGAGTTGATGAAACCTGTATCAATGAACACTTTCCTGAAATGGTTCAAAATTTGTAAGACTATGTTAGTGAACAAGATCAAGCATTGTCTGGTAGCAACTATATTGTTAATATACTTACCCCTACCGAGTCTATATGTTTTCCGCAACAAAGTAGGCAGTTTATGTTTTTTTCTTTTGGATTTTTTTTCTCTTCATGTGAAGTTTGTAGTGTTATATTTTTTTTCTGTATTTTTTTTTAGATTAGTCTCGAAATGGTTACTAATTACAAAATATATTTAGAAGCAGTCAAAATATTTATTCGTCAATGCAAGGGTCAACAAATAACTTGTCAAGCTTTCTGAAATGATCAAATACATCGTTTTAGTAATGATAAGTTTAGAAACTTTTGTCTTTTGCTAGGAGAACATTTTATTCGGATGTTTGCTTGCTTTGTTGTTGATTCTCTGCAAATTTTGGTGCTATTCCATATCTATTGTCAAATGTTGTATGTTTTAGAACATTGTATTTACATAGGGTCTTTTGATAAGGATGAGAACCTTGGGGGCTGTTGAAATGCTGGAAACGATGTTGTAATTGAAGATATGGAATTTGATTCCATTGAACAACTGATTGTGTGTAATTTTATTTGTGATAGTAATATGATTTGTAGAATGGTTTATAATTTGCATTGGCCTATTGGAAATGCCGAAACTAGCATTTCTCGATGTAGCTATAGAGAGAATATTATTGAAGCGAAAGAATGTTAGGATAGTTTAGTTCTTGGTAGAGTACAGGTGCTTAAATGCAAATTTATTTCCAAAGGTTTAATGCTGGTGAATGATAAATTTATATTGATTAACACATTTGCTTCTTGTTGTTTTTTTACAGAATACTACTCAAGTGAATAGTGGTTGAGAAAATGAGGGGGTGGAACTGATGGAGAGAAACCAGGAGCTAGGGTTCACCAATGAAGAAGACAAGGGTCAACAGGTAACCATGGAAGCATAGGGAGGAGGGAGCTCCACTTCCTCCTATAGTAATGTGGTTTCAAACAGAGGAAGAGTAAGGAATAGGAACAAGCCTCTGCACTCCTTGGAGGACAAGACAAAAATTCCTGAAACCCAGACGACAGAAGAAAACAAAACCCATGAAGAGAAAGGGACCCACGAGCAAGACTGATAAGAGGATAAAATAGACGACAAAGATCAGGGAACAGAGAACAGAGCCAATATGGGGCCCTGCAAATCCAAGACCAACACTAAATTGTGGGTAATTCTGAATGATCCTGCTCTACAACTGCACAGGGATCATATGAAAAACTATGCTATAATATGCAAGTTCATGGGAATTTGGCCGACAGAGAAAGTGTTATACACTTGGATAAAATACAACTGGAAACCAAAAAGGGAGTTAACTATACATCTTGGATCCAAAGGTTTTTTTACAGTGGTGTTCACGAACATGGAGGATAGATATAGGATTTTTGGAGGAGGACCATACTTCTATGTGACGGCTGGTCTCGATATGTGCCCATGGATGGGGAACTTTGTGCCATAACGAGAGACTTTCACTTCAGTACCGGTATGGATTAGAATCTACTCTTTACCCTTAGATTATTGGATGTCAGCATCTTTAAAAGGTATAGGTAATAAATTAGGTCATTTTTTAAAGATTTCAGAAGCAACACTACGAGGAAAGTATACCTCCTACGGCCATATATGTGTGGAGATGGATGTATCAGGAGCTCTTCCAGATGAGGTCATTCTATAAGTCTATGAAGATGAATGGGTTTAGACAGTTGACTATGATCACATCCCGTTTAGATGTCACAGATGTCATGAGCATGGACACTTATTCAAAGATTGCCCTCTTAACAAAAAGGAGGAATTCCAAAACACCAGTAAAGGGAAAGAACATATATGTTCACTAAAGTGGGAGGAAAGGGGCAAGGAGGGGGAAGGAAGACAAAAAGTAACCCTAATGATAACAAAACGAAAAGTCACAATACTTTTGAGATCTTAGAAGAAAGAGAAGAAGATGAGGGAAATCAAATGCAAACAGAGAATCAGGTGGAAATAGGGAGACCAAAAGAGAGAATTATGGAGTTCATACAGGAAAAGAATGAGCATACAACATGTCCATTAAGTACCATGAAAGTGGTAGAGAGGACCAAGACTTACAGGAGATCCTGGAAAGGGAGAACCTGGAGCTAGAAAAGTATATATATCAAGGAGGAAGCTTGGGTATTAATTGCATACCCCAGGAGGAAGTTGACAAGGTCGAGCAGATATTCCTCAGCAATTCATAGCATGCAGCTGTAGGAGAAAAAAGAGGACATGCCAATCAGGAAAACAAAGGGGTTTCCTCAATAGGAATAATAACAGGAAAATTGGCAAAAAACCCAGGAAGGAAGAGAAGAAGAAAGAGACAGAAAGAATTGTTGCTAGAATGTGGCAAGCTCATGATTGACTCAGGAAGGATGAAAGATCTGTCCAGTTACTCCTTCAAAAATACAACTCAATGAAGATCACAACCTGGAACATTAGAGGATTTGGGAGCAGAAGGAAACAAAGGAATCTAAGCAATAGGATCAGAGAGGAGAAACCTAACATAATGTTCATACAGGAAACAAAATGCCTTTTGGAGAAGATTAGACAAAAACACAACAAATGGTTAAATAGATATGAATATCTGGAGGTCAAGGCAAATAAATCGGCAGGAGGCATTCTCACTCTATGGGATCCTCATAAATTTGGTATACGGGATGCAGAAGCATCTAGACACCAACTTTCTTTGATCATCAAACTTGTAGGTTACAGATAGTGTTATATGATTATCAATATCTATGGTCCTCAACCAGTGGAGGACAAACTTCAACTCTTTACTACATTGGAGGATATGAAAAAGAGATACCCAGCTTTACCCTAGATTCTAGGGGGTCATTTTAACATGATAAAATCTCTCACGGAGAAAAAAGGGGGAAATAGAACACTTGGTATGGATTCATTTGCCTTCCAGAACTTCCTCGCCAATATGAAACTGGTGGATATGGACATTAACAATGGAATTTTCACGTGGAACAACAAAAGGGGGTGCTCTAACCAAGTAGCCTCAAAATTAGACAGATTTATTATCTCAAGGAACTTCTATTCATGGGAAGAAGCCTCACATCACTCATCCTACCTTTTGGTGGTTTATACCATTGTCCCATTCAATTGGAAGCTTCTCTAATTGGTAAACCTAGGAACAACCCCTTCAGGCTTGAGAATGTATGGCTCACGCACTAAGATTTCCTCAAAAACATTGAAAAATGGTGGAATGAAGAGATACACTTTCAAGGCACAAAGATGTTCCTTCTCCATTGCAAGCTTAAACACATTAAACGCAGACTCAAAGAGTGGAATAAAAAATAATTTGGCAGCATATTCAAAGCTAAAGGAGAAGTGGAAAAGAAAGTAAAGGAGATAAACAAAATTCTTATCACAGAAGGCTACACAGATGAAAGGAAAGATCTTGTAGATTCAATTCAACATGAATGGGATAATAGATGTCTACAAGAGTAAATATTCTGGAGACAGAAATCCAAGGTCCAATGGATTAAGGAAGGGGAGAGGAACACCAAATTCTTTCGCAGATCCACTAGAGATCACAGAAACCACAATAGAATTGTGAAACTCACAGACCATCATGGAGTTGAAAGAGACACCCATGAGGAGATGGAAGAGGCTCTAGTCTAGCATTTTCAGAGCATTGTTGAGGAGACAACTGTAGATAGATCACATTTTATGAAAATATTTACGTAGTACATTCCTAAAATGGTCTCTAGAGAATACAATTACAATCTTAACAGACCAGTAACAAAGGAAGAGCTTGAGGAAGTCATCACAGAGATGCATAATGGGAAAGCTCCAGGCCTTGATGGCTTTAATGTGGACGCTTTCAAAACTTGTTGGAGGATTGTAAAGCATGATATTCTGGAGGTGGTGGAAGACTCTCGAAGATCTAAAACGGTCTTGAGGGTGCTTAATGAATTCTTCATTGCTTTAATCCCCAAACAGGAAACGGCCACCTCTCTAGATAGATTCAAACCTATAGACTTATGCAATGTGGTGTACAAAATAATATCCAAAGGAATTTCCAATCGACTCAAACCACTCCTCCCTACCCTGGTGTTAGGGGAGCAAATAGGTTATGTGGAAGGAAGACAGATTCCTGATAACATAATTCAAGCTCACGAAGTGGTTCATTCACTCATTACCAATAAGCAGGCAGGGATGATAATTCAACTAGACATAGCGAAAGCCTATGACAAGCTTAGCTGGACTCACATAAAAGAAATGTTAAAAGCTTATTGCTTTGAATACAACTGGATTAGATGGTTCATGGCTCTAGTTACTACTTCTAGCTATTCTATTCTTCTCAATGGCTCCCCCTCCAAAACCTTCAAGCCAACGAGAGCTCTCAGGCAAGGTGATCGTCTTTCCCCATTCCTTTTCATTCTCATGATGGAAGGGTTGGGTAGAGAAATAAGAGCTACTAAGGAGGAAGGAAGAATTCAAGGTCTGAGACTGACTCGAGGTGGAGACATGGTGACTCATCAAAATTTGTGGATGATATTATGATTCAAGGCACACCCACAGTCAAGGAAGCCAAAGCATTCAAGCAAATTTTGTATGAGTTTGTAATGGCAATGGGCACTGAGGTAAGTCTTACTAAGTCAAATATCTTCTTTTTTAATACTGATATTTTGATTCAAAGAAATCTGTTTAGAATTTTGGGCTTTCAAAGGGATACATTGCCCTCGAAGTATTTGGGAGTTCCCCTCACCGACAAACCATTGCACAAGGACATATGGGAGCCTATTCTAAATAAATTGAAAGATAAAGTCGGTAAGTGGACAAACAGAGCCCTAAATCTTGTACGAAGGCTAACTCTCACTAAGGTTATACTTCAAACCATCCCTATTTATATGTTATCAGCCATTCCGACACCAACAAGAGTCAGTATTCAATTAAGAAACATTCAAAGAGACTTTCTCTAGGGGAATGGAGAAGAAAAGAAGAAATGGGCTCTAGTGGCATGGGAAAGGGTATGCATGCCTAAAGCCCATGGTGGCCTGGGTCTCCATGACCCAGGAATTCTAAACAAAGTTCTGGGAGAAAAAGTTTGGTGAAGATGGCTAATGGAAATATGAGCCCCCTGGGAAAAACTATGGAAACAAAAGTATGCAATGAATTGGTAGAATATGAACCTCATAAAAATGACAGGACAAGTAAAAGGTTCACATGTTTGGAATAGGGCCTTAGTTCAAAAACACAGTTTTTGGGGGATCAGAAATGGAAATTCGGCCTGGTTCTGGGAGGAGAATTGGAAAAAGGAGGGAAATCTCGATAGATAGGAATTAGAAAGTATTGAAATGGATACCATGAACCAAGGCTTAAGAAGCGTAAGTGACTATTGGGATCAGTCAAGGAACAATGAGAAATGGAGAATATGGAAACTTCTAGCTTAAAATGAGATGAACATCCTAAATACTCAAGCTAAGGCCCTCAAAGGTATTATGGAAAAAAGGAAAATCTTAACCTCAGCCTCAGATGATCAATTGCGATGGGGGAGGAATAAGGCAGGTCTTTTCATCCTTAAATAGGACAAAACAATAGCTACAAGGGTTAACTCTCCAAGCACTGACAAGACTTGGAAAGAACTTTGGGATAACCCTCATTGGATGAAGGTCAAACTATTCAAGTGGTTGGTTCGACAAGGCAAGATTTTGACTTGGGATAATCTTATAAACAGAGGCTTTGTTGGCCCCTCAAGATGTCACCTGTGTGGTCAATAAGAAGATACCACTAATCATCTCCTCAATAGCTGGTCCTTCACTGCAACACTATGGAATTGGGTGGGGAATGTCTTCAAGAAGACAGATATGCATGAAAATGACATCATTGCTATGCTAAAAAATTGGAGGAAAAACTTTTCGGATAATGAGACAATAAAATCATCCTGGGCTTTGACTCCAGGGTTCTTGATCTGGAATGTATGGAAGGAGGGCAATATCATGATTTTCAAAGATAGAATGGGCCCGATGGATAACATTATAAAGCTAATCCTTAAACAACTCAAGGAAACTATCCAAATCCTGGGGGTGTTTCCTCAAGAAATCCCAGGGGACATAGAGAGGCTAGTATCTTGGAAAAGCTGGAGCTTCATGTTCATCTCCCTAAGAGTCATCTACCGATTACCAAGCACAACTCAGAGGTAAAGGGCTTTTGGCAACCCCCTTCATAAGGTTTTTTGAAGTTTAACATAGATGGACCCTCAAAAGGTAATCCAGGAGACAGGATATGGAGGGGTCATGAGAGATGAGGACGACAACATACAGGTAATTTTCCACAGTTATCCAGGGAAGGCAGCCAACAACATGGTTGAGCTCATGGCGATGGAACTGTGCTTGTAAATATTGCTCAAGCGCAACATCCATAATGTCATCATCGAGGCTGACTCAGAGTTAGTCATTAATTCGGTCAAATGGATAAGTGCAGGAGCAGCACCATAGAAAATATCAGGGCATTGGTGGCTATTGTAAGTCTACCAAAGAATTCAGGTAAACCTAAGAATTCTAAGAACTCTCATGTTCGTGCATGTTTGTAGGGACGCAAATAGTGCGGCGGACTGGCTTGGCAATGAGGGGGTTAGAAGCAAGCTCATCGACAGGTGTTGTAGGTGGGAGGAGGTAACCGATGACAGATTGAGAGAGGAATGATCATCTCGAGCCCTCACAAACAGAAAGCACTATCATAAAAAATAGAGAGACAACATTTCTCTCTACGTAAATGAGGAATAAAATCGCTTTAGACGGCTTCTCAGTAGATGGGCACTTTAAGATTGCAAAGAATTTTAACAAAGTCCACATTAGCCTAGGGGCTACTGGAGACCTGGATAGAGGAAGTCATCGGGCCAGAAGCTATCTGCTCAAAAGGAAAAGCTTCAAGGAAATGGGCTACCATGAAAAACGATTAAGGGGGCCAACAAATTTCCTGGTGTTTTTCGTGCGAGACACAACCCTTCAGGGAAAATTTTCCTCATGCAATGCTTTGGTGACAGGGGAAGTAGAAAATTAGAGTCAAATACTACTCAGGATAAACCACATGCATCAGGCATTGTTTGAACAGAAAGTAGTTTTCCCAGACGGCATGCGATGCCACTCAGCTTCCGACGCAAGGCGGGGGAATAAGAATGAATGTCGCCCTCATCACATGGTATTTATAGAGCTTATGTGTTGCACGATATTTCTTATGGCCATCAGATCAGGAGGGGGTCAATCAATGGCCACATATGGTCATGTAGGTTTGTGGGGCCAGAGGGTCAAAACTGCTTACGACTCACCAACTTTATCGGTGCCCTCAAACCCAAAGATGGTTTTCATGAAAAGATAGCGATGCCACTTAGAGGGCAACACATGGCAAGGGATAGAGAAGGAATAGCACCCTCATTATGTGATATGCATTGGGCTTTTAAGTTGTGCGATATGGATACTAGCCATAGGATCAGAAGGGGAGCGATCGATGGACATATTTGGTCTAGTAGTACATGGGGTATTCTACGGGCTACTTCTCTGCGAGATTTGTTTTTTAAACCATCAGATTAAAAGCCACAATATCAATGGAGGCTAACTTGTGAGAGGACTTTGTGATCGTCATGTACGTTTTTAATTCCGAGCTTTTTGTTGCACTTGGTTTAATTTTCCCTCTTCCTTTGTGGGGGTTGTGCCTATGTGCACTTGTTGTAACCTTTGTATTTTATTTTTTTCCCTAATTCAATAGAAGTACTGTCTCTTACTTGAGAAAAAAAAATAGTGGTTGAGAAACAATTTTGCAAGAAACACACGGAATATCAATTCCATGACTTGCATATGGACAATGCAACAATGAAAAGAATGTAAATTGTTTTTGTTTCATGAAGAAATTTAATTTCTTTTCTATGTATTTCATTCTTACAAAGGTTATCTTCCTTCTTCGAAGAATATTTCTCTGAGGTGTAATGAATATCGAAGAATAATTTCCCATTCTGTTATGGAAAGAAATGATAGAACTAATAGTCCAGTTGCACGAGTTGTTTCACATAATTTCCAATCTAGAATGGTGCCACCTAGAGAAAATGAAACAACTCCCTATGATTTTAGTGAACACATGCTTGATATCCATAAAAACCTTCAGTCGAAGATTGATAGTTTCTCTGCTATGCATATGTGTTATGCATGAAATGAATGTTATCTTGGTATTCAAGTTTTCAAATTGCATGAGGGGCCCATTTGTAAAATATAAGTATGAGAAAGGTGCTCGTCACTTTTCTCTGTTTAACAACATGGATCCAGATGAGAAACCTGGGGTTTGAAGAGTTTTGACACAATTTGAAGAGATTTTAATAGCACTAGTAAATGCAATATTGTAAGTGGCCCATTCTCACGATGGTCAATATAAACATAGCAACCACACGATAATTTTTCCACAAGATATTTCCTCAATTGTGAAGAAGCTTCCACAACATCTTGAAGAACTAGATTTTTTTTATTGTAAGAAGGTGAGGAGTTCATTCTGTATACTATGAATGATATGTGAAGAGGCAATGTGTGATGGATTAGTTACGTTATAAATTGGAGTGGACAAGTACTACAATGAATCTGTGCTAATTGACATGGATTCTGTTGTTTCTCTCCAAGAAACACCTATTGATGTTTCTAATAGGTTACGTTATGTTGATAGTGATTTTGGTGTTATAACTACGATGGATGCATAGATTTAATGAAATGGCATTAACTGTTTGCACAATCACCCATCATCCTTTCTTTCTCATTTTCCTAATGAATTGAAGGAAGTTGATCAATTGAGAATACATATTGAGAATGAAATATCACATTTACGAAAGCAATATATTTTCCAAATATTGGTACATCTCCCATGAATGAATATAAGACTGAAGGACTAGTAGATATGGCACTACCCACTTTATTCCCTACAGGTGATACTGATTGGTTGCATCCTCGTATTTGTAATGTTGAGATGCAAGAATATGGTTTGCATTTATTGAAATTTTATGATCAAATATTTGGAAACCATCCTTGATTCTGATATTTATTTTTTAATATGATTATGTGACATTGTAGTTAAGAAACAACTTCATTTTTTTTAAGATAAATATTCATGAAATTTCTCTTGCAACTATTCAAGAGTTATGTTAGTAGCTTTCTGATCTCCCAGATAAAAAGTTGGTTGAGAAATTAATGTATTTTGGATCTTGTCTTAAGGGTATGAGGCTTATTGGACAAAGTATCGTTATGAATTAATTGATATGATCAACCAGTTCTATTTCCCTACTTTTTTTTACATTGAGTATGACTGACACAAAGTGGTCTGATTTGCATAGTGTTATGTCATCAAATAGAGATTGTCATTGACAAGGTGAGCATGCGAAAAATATTCAAAATTTTACTCAGTACCCACATATTATTTCTATGTACTTGCACCAAAGATTTAATATCTTCCATGACATATTCTCTCAGAGATATATTACTACTAAAAACATTTGGTATAGGTTTGTTGTTATTCCTTTTGGATGACTTTATAGTGATTTGAAGGAAAAAATATGTTCTTATTATTGGTTATTATATGTTAATTGCATGTTTTGAATGTTGTTAGGTACGAGTGGCAGCATATAGGTTAGGATCACATCCAAAGTTTTTGGTTGTTGCATGAAGCACCAAATATGGAAACATTGGATTGGCCCAATGTGACTATAGTTAGTGTAGCAAAGTGCTAATTTGACAAATACATTACAAATTGGAATCCACGTGACATAAATTTTTGAAAGATGATGATCCCTCAAACTGTAAATGATTATCAACATCTTTTAAATACAAAACAATTTTTTTCTTGCAATCCCAAAGAATATTATGAGCATTTAGTGAATCGTGTGCAAAGTCATACAAAATGTAGTATTCAATCTTGTTTACGTAGCAAAGGGTTTTTCCTTTCATGTCGCTATCATGCTACATGGGATGTTTGTGCAGATTCAACATTGTGCATAGATGAGAAAGGGAGAGAAAAGTATAAACGAACACGAAATGGTGAGCATTTAAATGTTCACAATGTTGAAGTTTTAACAATGTCACAAGAAAATGTTGATTATAAGCCAGTTCTTTCACCACATAAAGTTTTGAAGTATATTACAAAATATGTGTCAAAGGAAGAGAGAAGATCATAAATTTATCATGAAATGTTGACCAAAGTTACTGGTGGGAGTGGGTTTGAGGCTTCTGTATTATCTGTGTATATAAAATTCCTTACTGAGACGCTTGTCGAGCGTGACATTAGAGCTGAAGAGACGTTCCATTTGTTGCTAAAGCTACCTCTTGTTATCTATAGTTCTAAATTCTTCTCCTTGAATATTGGGAAGAATGTGTACAAAAGGCTTTCTTTGCATTTTGATGAAGTTTTCTATCGAAACAATTTCATTTAGGTTTATCAAAGTCGACCTGTTTTTTTTGGAAAAGTTATGCTTGATGGAAACAAAAATATCGTGGAGTTTTGAGGAGAAGTGTAGGGAGGAGAAATGAAGACCACTTGATAAGCATGCTATCATTCGTGTGTTCCCATTATTTTATGATGTTACTGATGAGGGCTCGAAAGAGTTTGAAATGTTTTGTTTGAGTGAGTTTCTTTTATACAAGTTGTTTCGTGAAATTGGTTCATATATTGGATTTTCTACAGAAAGTATTGTTGAGAATTGTAAGAATTGGAGATATTGTGCATGCCATGTTGATCAAACTCCTTTGCCAAATGGAGACGATGAAGAGGATTTGGAAGCACTTATACATGAAGAAAATGTTGATTGAGATTTTGAAGAGTGGCAGGTTTTTTCACGTTTAGTTCCTCCAATTTCTATAAATATTTTAGACCTTGACAATATTGGTAGAAGGCACTTTGATGTTGATTATAATTGTCAGGAAATGGTGGGTCCAAATGATATTTTAGAACAAGGGGTTAATTTTTTGAAAGATGCATAGTCTACAAGTGTTCTCAATTGTGCCTTTGTTAGGGACATATTTTTTTACTTCCTCTTTATAAAAAAAAACTAGCAGATTTTGAAATTATTTTTCAACACTTCGCTAATGGTGGAGATGGTGCTTTGAAAGTGATTATTCCAGGTGTTGCTAGAATAGGGAAGTCTTCTCTCATTGGGTGTAATTCTCATTCACTTTCTAGTTCAAGAATGGATGGAAAAAGTCATTTGTTATTTCTTTCTCCAATCAGTATCGCTGCTTTTAACATATATTGAAAAACAATACATTTTTCTTTAAAAATCGTATAAAATATTTGGGAGTGTTCCAAGAAGAAACGAGAGACGTTGATATATATTAATTACCGAGATTAGCTTTATAGGTTCAAGGCTATTCATACAAATAGATTCTGATTTGCGAGAAGCCTTTCCTAAAAGCAAGGACAATCCTTTTGGTGGTAGGTCCATCATCCTTGTTAGTGACCTTGCACAACTACCTCCTGTTAAGGATAAACCCTTGTATGCAGGTAGAACTGTTGGGAAATTTTCAATGTTATTGTGGCTCTAGATAAAATTTATAGGCGGCAAGGAGATGATCTGAGACAAGTGTATTTTCATGTTATTTTAACCAATATTAGAAATGTAGAGCCTTTCTTGCTGATTGGGATCTTCTTATGATGCGTGTTGATAGTTGCTTGGATCAAAATGAAAGGACTTTGTTTGATTCTTGTGTTCACTTATTTGCAATGAATAATCTTATCAATTTGCATAATCAAAAGATGTTTAAATCGTTAAATTGTTCTATTGTGAGATGTGTTGCAGAAAGAAGTAGAAGAAAAAAATAACTTATATTGAGGATGATGTGTTTGAGCATAATGTACTGCTATATCGTGGAGAGCATGTGATGTTAATGCATAATTTGTGGGTTGAAGATGGTATGGTTAATAGTGCACTTGGATATATTGAAAATATTTTCTTTGCGCCTGGCTCGAAGCCACCACAGCTTCCACAATTTGATACAGTTATGCTTGAAAAGTATTGTGGTGTTCCATTTGATAGTGATTTTCCGATTCTTGTACCGATTCCACCTGTTGTTAGGGGGAATTTGAGACAAATTCCTTTGCAAATCGCATGGGGGTTGACAATACACAAATCCCATCGGGATGACTTTGCAATGAGCCACTAGAGGTATTGGAGATAAAGAGAGGCAGGGTCTAACATTTACGACTATATCCAGAGTGAAATAAATAGATGGTTTGCGGATTTCATCGCCTTCTTATTTTCAATGTTATGCAAAAATGAAAGATAGTGCATATGTTACACTTAGAAGGAAGGTGTAGGAGCGATTAAAGTCAATATGATTTCTGGGTTAATTCTCTTCAACCCATTTTACAATTCATAAATTCTTTTTTTATTTGTTATTCTTGCCTGTAATTATTTTTATACATGTGTTTAAGAAAAAAGAAGTTTACTTGATAAGTTCTTTCTTTTGCTTGCTGTTGATTTCAATACAATTGTCGATTACTCAAGTAATTAAAGGTATCGTTTCGAAGAAATTGTTGTTTCATTGCTTCAATTGTAGTTGCTTCCATTTTTTCCTTCCTTCATTTGAATCTTGTTACATTTATGTTTGAAAATGAAATGACGAAAATCGGAAATGGATAGTTTCGTTTTTGTTAATTTCTTTTCTTTGATTGTACTGATCCTAGTTGTATATTTTTTTCAATGATTCACAAATATGGAGGACAATGACGGTTTGTATTACATTTAACTGATTAAATCTATTGCCAAAATGATTAATTTTCTTACCCTTATTCGTGCAAGGTTCGATAAAAGACATGGCTTCCATCATGATTTTGTTGATCAACATATTTGTGTTTTGAGTAAAATGAAATCAGATGTTGAAATTTTATATAATTTGCACCAAAGAGAATCAAGGAGGAAAACGAGAGGGGACTCGCTTGAAAGCATGAAGTATCGTGATCATTACACTGTTGATTTGAATTGGTATTCATTTTTCCATCACTCTGGGTGTGTTTTGGAAGAGACTTGTATCAAATAATTGTGTCCTCATCGAGTGCTTAGATTTGGATTTTGTTGTTGAATGTGTAGTTATTCTTATTGCTAATAAACTTTGTATTCTTTGCATTGGTCCTTTAGTGTTTAAAATTTCTTGTAATTTTCTTGTCGCATTCTGACTAACATTATGAGAATTATCCTTTTGGAAGTATGTGAATGCTTTTTAGCAACTCACAACATTTTTTGATCATGTGGAAGTTTATGTTCTCCTCAATACTTTTCCTTTTTTCTATGCTTACACTTACTCTTCAATATTTGTGTTTATCTTGGTTTTTATTCATTTTGTAACATTAATTTGTTGTAACATTAAAATTTTAATTATTTTATTTACATTGTTTTTTCCTGAAGAATTAATATATTTTTTTATATTAACATATTCTTCTATTTTTTTTTTCATATCCATTATAGTATTTATTATTAATATGTCATTTTGAACCTTTCACATAGTTTTCTTTGTATCATTATATTGTATTAATGATATGTTTATTTATTTTATTTCTATTTCTATTCGGTATAATTTTTATTATATTTACTGTATTTCATTTATTTAATCATATTTTCTATGACGAAGAATATTTAAATTTAAGAAAACTAACTTATAATATTTTTTATTTTATTTCATGATTTTTTCTACAAAATTTTAGTTAATATATACCCTGCTTATATTAATATGAATGTGATGTGTAGTAATATTAATAATATTATATAATAATTAAAATTTTACTCATCTCACACATAATCACATAAATAAAAAATAAAATAAAAATCCAAATGGTCTTAGGAAATCAATTAAAAAAAAAATAGCATGAATACAACCACGAAGATAACATGAATACAACGCTTGAAGTATAAAACACATGAAATGTATGTTGGGAGCACCCTTAGCTGACATAATAATATATTTTCAATTCTATTCAAACCATAAGACGCTATCGTGTGGCACAAGTTTTGGTTATGTATATTTCAATTACTCCTACAATCTCCAATGTAAAAGAATATAGTTCGCTATCCATCTTTGATTAAATTTTCATTATGTACACATAACATCCAAAATTAGGTGGCCAACCCTTGTTCCCTTATTGTCAACTTTTCTCGGTAACTGTGAAGCATCTAAATAAATCAATCCAAAATCGATAGCAGGGATGGAAAAGGTTAACGGTGACTTGTTTGTTTGTAGGACTACACCAATGGTATAGAACCGTCATCCCCCGTTGTTGTTGGGAATTTCTAATAATTCCAACAAATAATGAACAGAGAATAATGCTATGTTTTTACACAGGATTTTAATACAGGGAAGCTAAACTTGATTTCTGAATAACAGAGTTTTCCACACACATAAAAAAAACTTTGTGTTCATTAACCAGAATGTTGTTACAAAAAGATCTTCCTCTTAATAGAGGGATTAAACCAGGAACATTTCAGTTCCAAAAACCTTCACTGTCTCTCAAATAAAATTACTCTGTTTCAGCTGCAAATTTTTACACTACTCAATGTAAAAATAAAACTTACATTTACTGATGTAAAAATCTCTTACATTCGTTCGTTGATTCTATTGCATTTCATATGCAATTACAAAAAGAAAATCACTTACAATTGTGCTACTGCCATTCTCTTTTGTTTCAACGAACAACACAAAAATCCCATTTACTACTGCATCTATTTCTCATTACATTGCATATATGTTCTCTCAACAAAACATTTCCCTTACCTTCACACTGATGTGTGCATTACATCCAACCTGCTGGAAAAAATTCTCCTTTCACCTTCGTTGCTGCGAGTTTCACATTTTATTTCATAAGCAATAAACAACCACTTACATTTCCTTAACAAAAAAAAACGACCATACTTTTCTTTTAATTTTTCCATAATTCCGTGCATAATAAAAAAATATTAAAATTAAAACTTCTACCTACATTTATGAATCACATTAAACTTCATTAATTACTTTTACCAGCGGTCAAAATCAAAAGACTTTCACTTCACACAATGTCATTTGCTGCAAGCCTGAATGCAGCTTTGGTTTCAATCAAAGGACACCAACCAACCTTTCAATCGGATGACTGACGCTCTATCAAACAACACGACCTTTACGCTCCGGGAAAAACGTTGTTTTCAAAACTGCTTGAGGACATGCGTCTGCTGGCATACTGTATCGCTTGCCCCTCTAGAGAATACCACTTTCTTAGCAAAATCGGTGCGATAAAACTGATGGTTTTCTGAATTAAACGCGCAAGTGCAATTATAATCTCAACACTTCCCTTTAATTTCAACCGTTGGGTTATCAGTCATACCCAAACATTTCCTCAAAAATTCCAAATTTTTATGGCCCAATGGTTTGGTCAGAATATCTACAACCTGCTCCTGAGTTTTGTAATGTTTTAAAACAATTTCTCCATTGTTTACCAATTCCTTGATGTAATGAAACTTTGTGTCAATGTGTTTCGTTCTCTTATGAAACACATAATTCTTGGATAATGCAATAGCTGAGCTATTGTCACAAAAAATCATAGTTCTTTTTGTTTGCTCTTGGCATAAACTCTTTAACATCCTTCTCATCCAAATTGCTTAACATGTTGTTGCTGTAGCTGCCACATATTCTGCCTCTGTTGTAGACAACGCGACAATAGGTTGTTTTTTAGAAGCCCATGAAATAGCTCCTGAACCCATGTGAAAAACATAAACGGATGCGATTTTCCGATCATCTACACTTCCAACCCAATCACTATCAGTGTATCGAATTAAATTTGAACATTTTGAAGCAGTATATAAAATGCCAAACCTTTTAGTAACTTTAACATACCTGAGAATCATTTTTGCTGCCTGTTGTGCTTCTTTTGGCCCCTCCACGAATCTGGAAATTAAACTAACAGCGTGCATTATATCCGGCCTAGTTGCAGTCAAATACATGAGGCTGTCAACTATGTTCTTGTGCAACCTAGGATAAAAATACTTGCTGTTGTCCTCTTTGCTGAGTTTTAATCCCATCGCTGTGGGAGTGATTGCTACTTTGTTGTCCTGCATATTAAATCTTTCAAACACTTCATTAGCATACTTTTCTTGTGAGATATAAATCCCTTTGCCATTTTGTTCTACTTCTATTCCTAAGAAGTATTTCAGCAAACCCATGTCAGTGATTTCAAATTCTTATTTCATGACTGTTTTGAAATTTTCAATAAGATAATCATCATTACCTGTGAAAATAACATCATCAACATATAACACAACAATTAAAATTTTACCATCTTTTTCTTTGATGTAGAGGGTGGGTTCTCCCTCACACTTTTCAAATCCATTTTCCAGTAGATAGGAATCTATCCTACTGTACCCCACTCTTGATGCTTGCTTCAGCCCATAAAGAGCTTTCTTCAATCTGCACACTTTGTGCTCTTGGCCTTTATTTTCATAGCCTGGAGGTTGTTCAATGTAAACCTCTTCCATTAACGCTCCATTTAGGAATGCTGACTTCACGTCCGTTTGGTAAACTTTCCACTTATTTTGAGCTGCTACGGACAACACTGCTCTCACAGTTTCCATTCTAGCAACTGGTGCGAAAGTTTCCTCATAGTCTCTCCCATACTACTGCTTATATCCTTTGACAACAAGTCTTGCTTTTTGTCTTTCTATTTTGCCTTCAGCATTACTCTTGGATTTGTAAACCCATTTAACTCCAATGACTTCTTTTCCTTTTGGTAGCTCAACCAAATCCCATGTCTTGTTTCTTTCTATGACATTGAACTCCTCATCCATAGCTTCTATCCATTTCTTATCCTTAATAGCATCTTCGAAATAAATAGGATCATCAATATGACAATATAGAGCAAACAAAGAATTCATACCTTCATCATAAATGTCACTTAAATTTCTGAACTTCTTACCTTTTTCATTTGTTGTACAAGTGCTTGAAGAAGCACTTGAATTTCCTCCTTGTGATGTACTTGGAGAAGCACTTTCATTTCTCCTCAAGGGTGTCTCATGTTGCCCTTGTGTTGGCGTCGCTGTTTGGGGATGTATTTCAGCCATCTCCTCATCATCTTCATCATGTGACAAAGAGCTTTTAACATTCATTGTTTTCTGTATACTTCCATCCAAAGCTTCCTCTTCAATGAACTGAACATCTCTGCTCACAAAAAACTTCTTGGTTGATGGGTTATACAACCTGTAAGCTTTGGATTTCTCACTGTATACAATGAAAATTACATTTCTCCCCTTTGTTGTCCAACTTCTTCCTTAGCTGATCTGAAATGTGTGCATAAGCCATATATCCAAAAACTTTCATGTGGGTAACTCCTTGCTTTCTCCCACTCCATGATTCTTCCAGTACTCTGTTCATGACTTCTTTTGTAGGACATCTATTTAAAATATACACTGTACAATGTACAACTTCATCCCAATAATCATTTGGCAAATGTTTTGCATTTAATATACTCCTCGCCATATCCATGATTGTTCTATTCTTCCTTTCGGCTACTCCATTTTGCCGCGGAGTGTACCTAGTGGTAAACTATTTATCAATTCAATTTTCTCTACAGAAATGTAGAAATTCTTTGGAGATATACTCACCTCCTCTATCAGTTCTTAGAACTTTGATATGAAGCCCGCTTTGGTTTTCTACAAGTGCTTTGAAATTTCGAAATTTTTCAAACAATTCACTTTTGTTCTTTAAAAAATAAACCCAAGTTTTTCTAGTGAAATCATCAATGAATGTTAATATATATTGGTTGCCTACAAGTGATGGATTTTGCATCGGTCCACATACATCTGAGTGAACAATATCTAAGGGTGCTTTTGCCCTTATGCTTTTCTCAGATGGAAAATTTTCTCTGTGTTGTTTCCCCAAGATACAACCTTCACAAAGGTTGTCTCGTTTCTCTATCAATGGTAATCCTCTTACCATTCCTTTTCTATGCAACAAGTTAAGACCTCCAAAGTTGAGATGTTCAAATCTCAAGTGCCACAACAATTTTCATCCTTTGGTTCGCTTTGGAAAGCCTTTTGTGTAACTGCTGCGATTTCAAATCCATCTTTCAAATCTACTTTTATCCTGAGAGGGAACATCCTATTCCTTGTTATATTCACTTTAGCAATACATCGTTTGCTAGGTTTTCTATCCATTATGGTGTATACATCATTATCAAAGAAAACATTGTACCCCTTTTGAACAAGCTATCCAATACTCAAAAGGTTACATTTCATTCGAGAAACATAATAGACACCAGCCATTGTTTTCTTTTCACTTTTCCTTGTTAAGATATTTACTTCATCTTTTCCCATAATAGAAACTTTACTATTAGTCCCAAGTGTGACTTGTGACTTCACACTCTCATCTAACTTAGAAAATAGGGCTATGTTTCCTGTCATATGGTTACTACAACCGAAGTCTAGAAACCATATATCATCACTCTTTGTTTCAGCTATATTACAGGCGAACAACAAATTATCTTGGCTGATATTTTCTCTAGTGATATTTGCACTAGATCTATTATTCATATCATGCTGCTTCTTCCTACATTCATTTGCATAATGCCCATATTTTTTACAATAATAACATTGGACATTGGATTTTTCATACTTTTGTCCTTGACCATGATGTTGTCCACTTTGTTGGCTGCTACCTTGGCCTTGGTTCTAATTTGGATCGCTGCCTCTTCCTTGATTGTTTGCTGGACTGTTTTTTCCACCTCTATTTTGGCTTCTGTCTCTTTCTCTCTTGTTTCCTCCGCCTTGACCTCTTCCTCTTCGAAAGGACATCTAGGTCTTAAAGGCTTGTTTTAGAGATGAGTTTTCATTTCTACTCAATCTCTCCTCATGTGTTATTAGTGATGCATATAGTTCATCAACTGAGAAATTTGTGAGATCTTTTGTATCTTCTATGGTGGTGAAAATCACATCGAACTTTGAGGGTAGGACTCTCAATAGTTTCTCCACAATCCTCCTTTCTTCAAGAACTTCTCCATGAGACCTTATTTCTGTGACTAGACCAATCACTTGTGTGAAGAATGAGTCAATATTATCTGACTCCTTCATGCATAGATTCTCAAAATCTCTCATCAACAACTGTAGTTTTGTTGTCTTCAATTTCTTCATGCCTTGATAGGTTGTCTTGAGAGTTTGCCATGCTTCTTTGGATGTCTTGGCTACTGCTACCCTTGGAAACACACTCTCATGCACTGCTTGATATAAGAAGAGGAGGGCTTCAGAATCCTTCTTCGTATAGCTCTTCAACCGTTCGTTCTATGCCTGAGTTAAATTGTTAAACTCATTTTCATCTGTTGGTTCTTCAAAACCATCCTCAACAAATTCCCATAAATCTTGTGAAGCAAACAGGGCTCTCATAGTTATTGCCCAATAGTCATAGCTTTTCCCATTAAATTGTGGGAGTTGGGTATTACAGATACCCATGCTAGTGCTGGAGCTAGCCATTCTATTACTCTAGCTATGCTTCAAATACTTGACTGTGTATTTAAAAATCACTAAATGTTTTCAACAGCAACACAAAAAAAACTTGAGAAATCGCTTGGATTTTTTGACTGAGTCTTCACTCTGCTGAAGAATCTGCTGCAGCAAAAAATGCTTCCTTCAGCTTCTTTGACACCTTCAAAGAGTCTGGAAAAGCTCTTATACCATATTGGAAAATTCTGGTAATTTCAAACAAAACTCTGAACAGAGAAAACGCTCTGTTTTGCACACCGTGAATAATATTCTGTTTTAGCACAAGATCATAGCACAGGGAAGCATAAAAAAGATTTCTGAGCAAACATAGTTTTCCACGTAGAAATAAAACTTGTATTCATTAATAAAACTTGTATTCAAATGAAGTTCCAAAAACCTTCACTCTCTCTTCAAAAAAAACTGTCTTTGCATACAAACTTTTACACTGCTGTGTAAAAATCTTTTACATTTACTGGTGTAAAAGAAATTCCTTACATATTCTCTATTGCGTTTTTCACATTACATTTTTCAACCAACAAAAAAAACTTTGATGTATTTACGCTATTGTGTATATTACATACTATGGTCAACAAACAAAAGACATTACATACTATGTTCAACGAACAAAAGACATTCCCTTTCTCCGCTGATGTGTGCTTACAGTTTTTTTTTCATAACACAATGAACAATAATAATATTATACATACGACCACCAAAAAATATTACTTCACGTTTTCACTTGCCATACTGCCGTAAAAATAAAAAACATTAAAATTCAAAAACTTTACCAATATTCTACGAACACAATTAATTTCATTAATATGCAGTTCCAAAAACCTTCACTCTCTCTCCAAAAAAAATACTCACATTACATTTTTCAACCAACAAAAAAAACGTTGATGTATTTATTGCTGCGTATGTTACATACTATGTTCAACGAACAAAAGACATTACATTCGCGCTCTGCTGCTCATTCCTAGAACTCATTCCCTTTCTCGCTGTTGCGTGATTACAATTTTTTTTTCATAAAACTATGAACAATAATAATATTACTTATACGACCACCAAAAAATATTACTTCACGTTTTCACTTGCTGCCGTAAAAATAAAAAACAATAAAATTTAAAAACTTTACCAATATTCTACAAACACAATTAATTTCATTAATGTTTTCCTGGCTGTCAACATTACATTTTTCAACCATCAAAAAAAACTTTGATGTATTTACTGCTGTGTATGTTACATACTATGTTCAATGAACAAAAGACATTACATTCGAGCTTTGCTGCGCATTCCCATTCCCTTTCTCCGCTGTTGCGTGGTTACAAATTTTTTTCATAACACAATGAACAATAATAATATTACATGTAACACCACCAAAAAATATTACTTCACATTTTCACTTGTAAAAATAAAAAACATTAAAATTTAAAAACTTTATCAATATTCTACAAACACAATTAATTTCATTAATGTTTTCCTGGGTGTCAACATTACATTTTTCAACCACCAAAAAAAACTTTGATGTATTTACGACTGTATATGTTACACACTGTGTTCAACGAACAAAAGACATCACATTCGCGCTTTGCTGCACATTCCCTATCGACATTACATTGGCGCTTTGCTACGCATTCCCTTTCTCCTGTTGCGTGCTTACAATTTCTTTTTTCATAACACAATGAACAATAATAATATTACATATAACACCACCAAAAAATATTAATTCACATTTTCACTTGCCATACTGCCGTAAAAATAAAAAACATTAAAATTTAAAAACTTTACCAATATTCTACAAACAATTAATTTCATTAATGTTTTTCTTGTTGTCAAGCTCCATGTACTGGACTTTATGCAGCTTTGGCTTCAATCAACGGCTTCAAATCTACATTTTAATCGAACGGTTCACAAAAATATCCCACACGCTTTTTCTACCGGCCTTTATGCTCCCGGAAAAAAATGGTTTTCAAAAAACACTCGAGCCACGTGGCGATCTGTGTACACTATCGCTGCCCCTAGAAGAATACCACGAACTTGTGAAAAACGGTGCGATAAACTCATGGCGGTTTTGCTGAATTAAATGATGTTTGACTGAGCGGCAGTTGGAATTATATTTTCAACAATGTTCTCATCATAATATGGCGGTTAACAACAAACAGGTCGTCGGCCCTGTATCTATCGATGATAATCTCTGCAACGTCTCCGCCACCACGGTGACAGTGTGGAAAAAATCTGTCATGTTCAACTGCGATGGATTCACTGTGTTTGATCAATCCACTGTGTTTGATGCAAGCGGGAACTTGGTGTTCAGAGTGGACAACAATAATCGTTACAATCCCGAGCACCAAGTGGTTCTCATGGATGCTGCAGGAATGCCGCTTATCACAATGCGGCGACGAAAGGTATACAATTACACATAATTTCATGAATTAGGGTTTCACTGGTAATTTCTGTACCTATCAAAAGTAACATCTAACATCTCTGGCACAGTATTGATTTAGAGAATGTCTTTGGGATTAATTATGTTAGTATGTTTTTGAGATTAATCATATTAGTACTAGAGAATTAGGGTTTAGTCTGTAATTTTTGTATCCAATTTTTTGAATGGTGTTGCTTTAACAAATATTTTAAAATTAATCTCATAATAAATTATTATATGATATTGATTTAACAAATGTCTTTGAAATTAATCATATTATATTTATTGTTAATTTAGATGATTTAATCATACTATTATTTATTGTTAATTTAGATGTTTTATTAGTATCGATCATAAAAACTTGAAATCAAGTAAAAGACATTGAATTGGATTGTGTTAATTAACAGAGATTGGCTCTGCAAAATGAATGGAAATGATTCTGGGGAGAATTTCTGAGCTCGCAAAACCCATTGGTTACTATGAGAAAACCGGTCTCTCTACTTCCCACCAGGACATTAGCAAAGGTTTACCTAGGATTTTGGAATAAAGATATGAAATCGAAGTTGCATATTGAAGGATGTTACGCAAGGCGTTCCTTTACTGTTCACGACAGCATTGGCGACATTGTTGCAGAGGTTAGTTGATTATATATTATCTTATGTATTCCGGCATTTTCTAGCTTGCTAGTGGAATGTTCTGACAGTGAATACATTTTCTAGCTTGCTAGTGGAATGTTCTGACAGTAATTTTTTTTCATTTTGTAGGTAAAACCGAAGCACGTGAGATCAGGAGTGACGTTAGGGGAACATGTGTTCGATCTGATAGTGCGGCCTGGCTATGACAAGACATTTGTTATGGCATTGATTATCGTACTCGATCAGCTGATGCCATGTGAGTGATAGCACGTCGAATTCATTGAATCTCAACATCGATACAATTTGAAGTCTCTATTGTCCTTCAAGATCCCTTGTATAATTTTACCAGATTAATTTTTAACAAACAAGTACTTGGATATAAAATTAAAATGTAAAATAACTCGGCGATCATTATGAAAAGCAACCTTCATCCTCTGACAGCAGGTTTATATTTGATTTCTAAACATTATGAATTCGAAGTGGTGTCATATGCTATTGATATATAAAATCATGCAAATAACCAGAAAATAACTTGTCAATTCCATTTGCTGTTCGTCCGCGGTAAATCTTGTGAAGAGTATAGTGTGTCGAATTCTAACAACCTCCATTTTTCGCTACAATTAGTACCTAGACATCTACACGCAACTCCGAGTGTTGATTGATGCATCACATAGAAGTGATACTAGGTATTGTTGGTCTCCAATGATAATGTGGTCCATATCTTTTATTTTTCAAAATTGAACTTTATTGCGACATACCATGGCCTTCCTGTGAGCAAAGGAATCTGTTTTATTTGAGCCACAATATTGCAGTTTGGATATTCCGGCCTGTTTATATCTAATTTTTTCCATGTTTAACAGAGTGTTCCACTAAAATCTTTGCATATGATTATATGTGCTTTTAACCTATGACATCCCAAACACTATGTTAACAATAACATAAAACCTTCTATTGTACCGACGATTTAAAAGTCCAAGAACCAATAAACCCAAACTTGGCAACTCTCTAATTAACTCCTAGCAGGATTGGTTGCTAAATCGATAATTTCGTTGGACACCTCCTTGGTAAGCTAACTGCACGATGCTTGGTAATGAATCTACCCTAAGAAGCCATGCTTATTTCAGTTCCAGATTTCCGAATATATGGAAATTTGATAGATAGATTTCAGTTCCATATTTTGAAATATTTTAAAATTTGTAAAATGAAATAATTAATTTGCCTTAGCTTCTCTTTATTAGATTTCAAAATATTTCAAAAATTTACAATTTATGACTCTAAATGTTAGAAATATAGATGACTAGATTGGGGGAGGGAGATGGTGCTAGGTGAATCAATAATAATTATGACGCTTATTAAATTTTCACCAATTAATTAATCCTTTAAACATTTACAATGTGAAACACATAAGGATAGATCAAAACATCATAATATAACACATAATCACAAAAAAATTCACACAATTAAGACTCCATTATTTTGTGGTGGAAACTCACTAAGGGATAAAAACTGCCATCTACTATTTGCTAGCATCCACCAAATATGAGCCACTACCCCTTTAACATTATTGTTGGCCACCACCAGCTAGGAAGTCACTACTTAAAAAAATGTGCAACCACCACATAGTGAAAGCTATGACTCCCAATAAGTCTTTCCCTACAACCACTAGATTATCCAACCTCTATTGGATGGAGCTACCACTCCCAAATACCATTTTTGTAGCCACCACCATCAAGGAGCGAACTACTCCTCTCCTATATATTCTCTAATGAATGGAGGCCCAAACCTCCTCAAACTCCTGGAGCCACGATTTCATTGATTTTCAAAGTGAGCTCCAAGGAGAACTAAAGTGCTCATCAACTCCAATTTTTTTTTACAAAATCATAAGCTTGATAAAACAAAAAACAATGCATATGAGAATATGGTAAACACATCAACAACAACAAAATATTCTCGATAGATATTCAATACTTCCATTGTTCCATCTCCTCACTCTCTAGAGTCTACTCAAGCTACTAGATGAAACATGCTCCTACTACCTTCTGCAACTTTTATTCTATCTCTGCAAGTCTTAAAAAAAATTGCATAGTCTCCTCCACTTGCACACTCTTCTCTTCTCACCTCACACACTTGCTCTACCACATAATATATCCAACCAACCTCTCCTATAAATAATTTACTCACATAAATAAGTTTCCAAAGTGATTAAAAAAATAATTTCAAAAGAGTACAAAGCTTAACAACTTTGTACATGCACGCTTGAACTGGTTTTGTATTTTGAATATTTCTCACCCTTAACTTGATCCTCCTTGATCTTCATTGAATGAGGGATCTTTTCAATTTTAACCACTTTCTAGATGAAGAGCAACCTTCCACGAAATATTGGAGCAAGTACCATGTGCAAATACCATAGAAAATGTCCGTAGAATTAATTAAGTGTTTGCACACTTTGAAAATTCTACCTACAACTATTATCGTTGGGATAGAACTAGCTCCAAGGGAATATTGTTGCTTGGATAATATGGCCATCCCAATGATGATATTGTTATCATCTCTCTATGCATAACCGCCTCCCAGAGAATATGCCTTAACAGATTAAGATTATACATTTTTCTTTCACCAAAGTTGCAGCTCGACTTCAAAACATTAACATGTAGAATTAGATATTATTATAACAATAGAAGATCATATATGAAAACTAATACATAACATAGAAGAAATCATTAAAAGGAAAACAATGCTTAATTCTTGTTGACATCAATGCCAAAAATAAAATGCGAACATGCTCCCACTTGGCATTCATGTCAACCCAAACTTGATCTTCCCTCTTGAAATTGACCTCTGAAGTTGATCTCTGTATTCTATCCCCTTTTGACATCGATGAAAAAGGTAATTCCCAACTTTGAAGAACAATACCAACAAAGTGGGACCTCAGAGAAGTACTTCCCCTAAAACAGTCAACACCATATTGACTACCAAGCTTGTAGAAACTGATATTTTGATAAGAATGAATGTATCTCCTATAAGATAAGCATGACAAAAAATTAATTCAATTGCCAAACATGTCTCTAGCCAACACCATGCATCCTCTCATGCTAACCCTGCCCCCTAAATATGTTATAAGGCTACAATAATACTCTCTTTGTTGTTGGAGCAACACTTCCACTTCTCTGCAACAAGCCTCCTTGCCAAGTGTAAGGGACTACTCCTCATGGACTATGAATTCAACCAACTTTCTCTAATGATATACAATGATATACATTACACATAAATGCTCTATGGAGAAAATACATGGTTGTAATAAGTACATATAACTAATATATGACTCTTCAATTAGCATACCAACCACCTACCAATGAATATTTGGACACAACTTACATGATTCAATCAAATTTCCCAATGCAGAAAGTGTTAGGTCAATGAAATGCAAAGCAAGACTTTGACACGCAATAGCCCACACATAGATGAATTTGACAACTTTTACGATACATTCGAGACATGGGTTCCTCCAAGACCAATGCACTAAAATATGAGATAATAATGATGCATAGCTATTCAAATGCATACACATGTGTGCTCTCCTCTATGCATGCATAATACAATGATATAACATAAATACATGGCATCAATGAGAAACAATATATGCACTATACAACAACAAAAATAAAAGTACAATACATAGTATCGCTACTGTCAATGCCTGAAACATAATAAAAGATTCCAACAACATAGAAATGTGACATCAATGAATTGTTGGGTGTGTGTTATACTATTTCCACAATTTGTCCCACCCGTGGGGGGGTGTGAAAGACCCCTTTGTTCATTGTGTCGGGTGCAACAGGGGGTGACAGCCTCCCCTGTCAGGGGGTTTGAGGGGGGCAGTACCCCCCCTCTACAAGGTCTGGGGTAGCGCCCAAAGGAAAATTTTTTTGGACCCTATATTAAGTGGGCAGACCTACCTATGGTTTTGTGCATGGTTTTCGTACATGGTTTTGGGCATGATGATTTTATTGCCATGGTATTTTGTAGATCTGGTCACGAGAACTATGGTTGTGTTCTAATTTAGGGTTAATCGATTATGATTTATGGATGTTTCAACATGTATATATATTTATTGTAATATTAAAAGGAATATAATGAAAAATTAATCTGGTAGTCTCAGTTTTGGGATCTAGGGGAAAATCTATATGTATATATGTTTTATGTTTTATTCTCTCGCCATTGTTTATTTTCTATTTTCATAATTTATATGCAGATAATTTTTGTCTAGGGTTAAAACCTACATTTGGTATCACAATTGTTTTGGCTTCAAAGGGATGTCATTGATGCTGAGGGGTTTTTCTTGGGCCTCTCGTAGACCCTGTTCAACGGGAGATCTGTGAGATAGATTCTTGTGGTGGAAAAATATGGTGAGTAGTGGAAAGATAGAGATCGAGGAATTTAATGTTAGGTCCTTATATTACTAGTGTAACCCCTTATTGTTATTAGTGCAACCTCCTTATTATATTGTTGTGCCCATGTAGTACCCATATTGTTATTATTGTGCCTAATAGAAGCCCATTATTGTTATTGTTGTTCCCTTACATTATTATTGTTATGTCAGCTCTGATTATATTATGACCCCTTAGACTCTTATATATATAATGGAGGCCTTATCATTTGTATGATCCAAGAATTATTCATTTGTGTAATGTAAAGGAGGTTTCCCCATCTAAGAGGCCTATTTTAAATTTGTTTATCTATCTTTTCTATCTTTCTCCACACTAGTTTCATAAAAATTGGTATTAGAGCTTTGGATTGTAGGGTTTTGCTGCTCCAAACAGGTCATCATGGCATTTTCACTTTAGAGTTTTTTTTGCGACGTTTAAGAAGCTAAACCAAAAACCCATTTGAGATGAAATCGAGATTAACCTTGGGTCTGAATTCTAGATCTTGTACCACTATATTTTTGGAGATTTGATCTAAGGAAATTAGGGTTTTTGAAAGCTCTAGAATTCCATCTCAAACAGGTCATCATGGAATTTTCGTATAATTTCTTTTCTACGAAGTTGTTGATTCTAAAATTAAAAAAGAAATTGAGCTCAAAGATTGGTGAATCGCCGGTTCAAATTTTAGATCTTGTCTCGCTATATTTTTGGATATGTAATTTGAGGAAGTTAGGGTTCTTGCAGACTCCCAAACTACATTCCAAATAGGTGACCTTGGAAAAATCGTCATAAACTTCCTTCTGAGAATTAGATTGAAGTTTTGTAACAAGCTACAGAAATAGAGAAACCTGTACTTTTTTGTGTATTAGTTTTAGGTTTGAAGGTTAGAATAGGGACATGTGGCACTTCGTACAAGTTCTCTCTACTAAAAAAGTTATATAATCAGGTCATCTTGGGAGGTTGCGCATAAATCCTTGTTGGAGAATCCAATTTTGATCAGACTGGTGGCATTGGAAAGAGGACCCAGAAGCTATAAAAAAGCCAAAATTTTAGGGCTTAAAGATCCGAAATTACAAAGTTACAGGCATTTCTAGATCAAGCTCCTAAAATCAAGAAGAAGTGATATGAGGAAGTTTGATGTGAAGGATCCGATAAATTGGATACTATAGATGGAGCAATATTTTGATCTACATGAGGTGCAACTATTGCAAAAGGTACATATTGCATCTTTATATTTAGAACCAAATCAATTTTTATGTTACAAAGGGCTTTGTTCTCGTAAATCACTTGTCACTTGGTCAATTTTCATGGAAGGAATGATAGCACATTATGAGGATACAAAAACAAAGCCGAAAGATTGGTGAATCTTGGGTCTGAATTTCAGATCTTGTGAAGATTCTCAAATTACATTCCAAAGAGGTGACCTCGGGAAAATCATCATAACTTTCCTTCTGAGAATCAGATGGAAGTTTCGTAACAAGTTACCGAAAGAGAACAACTTGTAGTTTTTCGTGTATCAGTGTCAAATCCGAAGGTCTAAACAGGGACATATGGCACTTTGTACAAGTTCTATTTATTGAAAAGTTATATAATCAGGTCATCTTGCGATATTGGGCGTAACTCTTTCTTGGACAATCCAATTTTGATCAGACTAGTGGTATTGGAAAGAGGACTCAGAAGCTATAACAAGATGAAATTTTAAAGCTTAAAGATCTAAAATTACAGAGTTATAGTCATTTCCAGATCGAGCTCCTAAAATCAAGAAAAAGTGATATGAGGAAATTTTATGGCAAGGATCTAGTAAATTGGATACTACAGATGGAGCAATATTTTGATGTACATGAGGTGAAACAATTACAAAAGGTACATATTGCATCTTTATATTTAGAACCAAACCAAATTTTAAGGTACAAAGGGCTTTGTTCTCATAAAGCACTTATCTCTTGGTCAATTTTCAAGGAAGAAATGATAGCATATTATGAGGATACAAATAGTAACACCTTCTTTAGCCAGTTGATAAATCTCAAACAAAAGGGTTCAATGGAAGAGCACATTGAGGACTTCCAAAAATTGAATATAAGGGTAAATGATATTCCAAAAAGAAAATTATTGATGTCTTCATAGGGACTTTAAAGGATAACATTCAACATGAGGTTCGTCTTTGGGAACTTGATTCATTGGAGAAGGCATTCAGGTTGGCAAGAAAAATTGAAAGCGAAATTATGACAATAAGGAAGTCTACCACTCACAACTATAAATATGGAAGTGTTGTTTCTCATAGCCTTCCACAACCTACAAGGTTGAAACCACAACAATTGAAGAAAAAAGAGCAAAAGGGCTTGGTTACAATTGTGATAAAAAATACACTAAAGGTCACAAGTCTGCTAAGAAGAAATTATTTTACATAGATTGTGAAGAGGACGAAGAAAATGACTAGGAAATGCTAAAATAAAAGGATATACACCAAGAACCAACCCTAGAGAAAGAGGAAATCAATCCGACCATATATTGTACTACTTTGGCAGTAATTATCACTCCAAAAACTCTCAAGACATAAGGACATCTCAAGAAGAAGAAGGTTCAAGAAGTGAAATATTCGGAAGGAAAGGATCAAGAAATGTTAGAAGAAACGGATACTCATGAGGAACCAGCCCCAGACAAAGAAGAAATGAATCAGACCATATCTTGTAATGCATTGGCTGAAATTACCACTCCTCAAACTATCAAGATAGAAGAACATATCAAGAAGAAAAAGGTAATAGCGTTGATTGATTTGGGCAGTACCCATAATTATATTCATTGTAAGATAGACAAGGAATTGAACTGCTTCCTATATCTAGCACTAAAGTGTCAAGTGATGGTTGCAAGTGGAGGAACCATAAATTTCTCTGGAAAGTGCGATAATATGAAGCTATCCATGGGAGAATATGTATTGAATAACCCAATGATTTCCATTCCAATTGGTGGTGATGATGTTATACTAGGAGTATAATGGATACAATCCTTGGGTACAATAGCTTTTAATTTTCAAGAAATTTTCATGAATTTTTATTCAGAAGGAAAGGAAGTTGAATTAAGGGGTATCACAGGGAAAGCAAGAAAGGTAATCAACTCTAATAGAATGATAAAGGTTCTAAAGAAAGAACAATGATGCGTAATTTCACAATTATGTTCGCTCCCCCCTCGAAATCATTTATTTCTCTAGATCTCCAAAAAGTCTTGGAAAATCATTCCAAGTTATTTGAGACTCCCAAAGGCCTCCCACCTATTTGTGATGATGATCATGCTATTCATTTGATTCCAGAAAGCGTTCCTCCAAACATTAGGGCTTATAAATATCCATACGCCCAGAGTGAAATTGAACATATGGTTGCAGAAATGTTAGAGGTGGGTATAATTATCCAACCAAATTCAATAAATGAAGCAAGGGATGAATGGAAGAATGAAAAAGCAGGCTTATAACTCATTCAAAAATTGTAGAAGGTGCGAGTTCAAACAATATTTCTAGAACTTGACAAGGAAGGAAAATTCATATTGAAACTTGAAGTAGACATAGAACTGAGAAATTGACAGCTACGAAATCGATCAATTTTAGGGTATCTCATTAAGTGGTATAAATTACCCGGTGAAGATTCCACATGGAAGTATGATAATTTTATACAGAGGCATCCAGAGCTATCCAAGCGTTGAGGACAACACTTTTTCAAGGAGAGGGGCATGATAGGTCCCTATACTACTAGTGTAACCCCTTATTGTTATTAATGCAACCTCATTATTATATTGTTGTCCCCATGTAATACCCATATTGTTATTATTGTGCCCCAAGAAGCCCACTATTGTTATTGTTGTGTCCTTACATTATTATTTTTAAGTCGGCTCTGATTATATTATGACCCCTTAAACTCCTATATATATAAGGGAGGTCTTAGCATTTGTATGATCCAAGAATTATTCATTTGTGTAATGTAAAGGGGGGTTACCGCTTGAAGAGGCTTATTTTGAAGGTGTTTATCTATCTTTTCTATCTTTTTGTGAACTGGTTTCATAACATTTAATGGTTAGAGTTTTGAGTTATGGAAACTCAAGATGGAAGATCTGCTGATGGATAAATATCAGTGGATCACAGTAGATCCGGGTACTAAACCAATGGAAATGTCAGCTAAATACTAAGAAAAGTTTGATAGGAAGGAAAGGAGCAAAATATGATTGTGTATCTCAAATTCAGTATTATTGAATGTATTAGGGGAAGCTTCGGCAAAGGCTTTGTGGGACATCTAAGTCTCTGGTGAATAAACTATTCCTATGGAAAAAGTTGTATAACATGAGAATGAAGGATGGAGACTCAATGATAGAGAATATGAACGCCTTTAATGCTGTGGTAAGCCAGTTGTTATCTATTGATATAAACATTTCAAATGAAGATAAGTGCATCAATTTGTTTTGTTCTCTACTAGATTTGTGGGATAGTCTAGTTGTTGGAAAAGGTAGCAATATGATTGCCTTGTAGTGTGATGAAATAGTCTCATCCTTGTTGTTGGAGGAGGTGAGATAGAAAAATATAGAGGGTCTGAATGGTGATGCCTTTTCTGTACGAGGATGGTCCCAGAACAAAAACAAAAATAAATCCTTGAATGGAAGATGCAAATCTCCATGAAAACTTGTAAAGGTGTGCTAGAAAAGAGGAAAGGAAGGGAACTTCAAAAAGGATTGTAGATCTAAAGCTCCCAAGAAAGGAAAGGGATCATATTATGCTCCTTTTATACAAGAAGAAACCACCTCATATGAAGGTGCGGATGTGTAATTTGCTTCTTCTTCAAGTACACATGTAGATCATGAGGCATGGTTGATTGACTCAGGTGCATGATTTGACTTCACTGCCCACAGGGTGTGGTTCTACGAGTATGATCAATATGATGTGGTGATGTCTTATTAGGGGATGATAGGAAGGATAGAATCATTGGTCGTACAAAATTCAAGTTTAAGTGGCAAGGTGGAAGGATTAGAACACTTCTGGGTGTTCTGCATATTCCTGCATTGGCCAAAAATCTGATTTCTGTAAGAAAGTTGGATGATGCAGGTGTAAAAACAGTGTTCAAGAAAGATACCTGCAAGATGGTTTGAAGAGCACTGATATAGCTACAAGGGTAGCATGGTTATTGATGGGTACAACAATTCTGTGGCTCTTGAAAATGGAGAAGAAAATCTAGTGGTCTTTGGAGAAAAGACCATGCTATGGAAACAAAGGGTTGGACATATTGGAGAGAAGGGCCTTTGAATACTTCATGGTAATAGTATGGTAGAAGGTATGGCTAATTTCTCTCTTGATTTTGATTTATGTGAAAATTATGTATATGGGAAGCAGAATCAGGTGAGATTCCCCTCTAGTGCTAAGAGGGCGAAACAAATATTAGAGCTTGTGCACAGTGATGTGTTCCATCACTAGGTAAGTCTATGTACTTTGTATCATTTATAGATGACCTCTCAAGGAAGACATTGATATATTTCTCAGGAATAAATCTAAAGTCTTTGACAGGTTTAACGAATTTAAGGCTTTGGTGGAAAACCAGATAGAGAAGAAGATAAAGATGCTGAGAACAGATAACAATGGAGATTTTTGCAAGAAGGATTTGAAGAGTTTTGTAAGAATTATGGTACAACATGGTAGAATACTACTCCATACACACCTCAACAAAATGGAGTTTCATAAAAAATGAAGAGCACATTGATGGAAAAGGAAAGAACCATGCTCAGTGGTGCCAAGTTAGGAAAAGAATTATGGGAAGAGGTAGTGGAGACTGCATGTTACCTAGTCAACAAATCACCTTCATCAACGTTGGAGGATAAGAATCCACAAGCAGTATGGACTGGTAAGAAACCATCTCTTTCACATCTGAGGGTATATGGATGTGATGCATATGTATATGCTCCAAAGGAAAAAAGAACCAAGTTGGATAGTAAATATGTAAGGTGCATCTTTATGGGGTATAAGGACGGTTTAAAAGGTTATAATATTTGGAACCCAGAAACAAGGAAGGTTGTGTACATCCACAATGTGGTGTTTAGAGAGGTGAAAGATGTTATTAAATATGAATTCCTACCAAAGGAACCTGAGAAGATAGAGTTTGAGCTAAAGGAGGAGGATTCTGACTCTATAGCAGAAGAGGAATTTGAAGATGAAGAACCACAAACTCTAGTTGTGAGAAGATTAGTTTGAGAAAGTAGGTAACCAGAAAGGTATAGTCCAACTTCATTTTGTTCAAATTTTTCTTTATCTATTATTGATGATCATCCCATAACTGTTAGGGAAGCAGTAGATTCAAAGGGTGGAAAACTCTAGAAAGAGGCCACGGTTGATGAAATCACATCTTTGCACAAAAAATTAGGCTTCGTATCTCATCGAGTTGTCATCTAGAAGGAAAACCATTGGTAGCAAATGGGTGTTTAAGAAGAAGATGAATGCAAAATTCTGGGTGAAGAAATAAAAGTTTGGTTGGTAGCGAAAGGCTATTCCCAAGTGCCAGGAATTGTTTTTGGTGATATTTTTTCTCCTGTTGCCAAGGTAACTTCTATTATATTACTTTTATCTATTGTTGTTACTTTTGATTTTGAGGTAGAATAGATGGATTTGAAGGAAAAATTTATTCACAGGGATCTAGAAGAAGAGATCTACATGAAGCAACCTGAAGGCTTTGCAGTGAAGGGAAAGAAAGAATTGCTATGCAGGTCAAAAAAGTCTTTGTATGGGATAGAAGAGTCACCAAGGATGTGGTATCAGAAATTTGATATATATATATATGGGGACTTGGCTTCACTAGAAGCAAAGCAGATCATTATGTGTATTTTCAATTAATTGGTGACCAAGTTATTTATTTTGTTGTGTATGTGGATGATATGTTGTGGATTTGAAATAACAAAGAAATTATATAGGAATGGAAGACCCAATTGTCCTCCAAATTCGACATGAAAGATCTTGGTGCTGAAAACTATATTTTTGGCGTGGAAATTAACTGAGATCAGGAAAAAATGAAGCTTTGGTTAAACCAGAGGAAGTATGTCAAGACAATATTGTAGAGGTTTAATATATAGGATAGTAAACTGGTGAAGGTTCTTATTCTTGTCGACATAAATTTATCTGTTGAATAATGTCCCAAGACACCTAAAGAGGAATAGGACATGTCTCATGTTCCATACAAAAGTGTTGTCGATAGTCTGATGTATGCAATCATCTATACTAGACCAAACATTTCACATGTAGTAGGAGTATTGGGCAAGTTTATGTCAAAACGAGGAAAGAAGCATTGGACAAGAGTGAAGCAGGTTTTTAGGTATTGGCATGGAACTAGTGATTATGGTTTGTGCTACCAAGGAAGACCAAGATTGGATAGGTTTTTGGACATCCATGGATTTTTTTATGAAAATTGGGTTGGAGATATAGATTAGAGAAGATCTGCAAGTGGGTATGTATTTAACATGTTTGGAGGTGCAGTTAGTTGGATGAGCAAAACATAGTCTGTAGTGGCACTTTCAAATATAGAGGAAGAATACATGGCTGCCAGTCATGCAAGCAAGGAAGCGGTTTATTTGCAGATATTGTGTTCAAATATGGGGTTTGTACAACAAGCTATAAGGATAGAGTGTGATAGCCAAAGTGAAATTTTCTTGGCAAAGAACCCTACTTATCATTCAAATACAAAGAATATTGATATTCAGTACAACTTTGTGAGGGATATGGTTGAGTAGAGATTGCACGTAAAGGTGGACACTTTGAAGAATATCGCAGAGGCATTGGCAATGTCAGTGAGCATTGAGAGGTTCCCTTGGTGTAGATAAACAATGGGAATTGTAGGGCTGGACCAATGACTAAGCTCTCTTGTGCCCCCCACATGGAAAGAGAACAAGTAGTGGGAGAATGTTGGGTGTGTTTTACATTCTTTCCATGACTAGTCCCACATGTGGGGGGTGAGCCCCCTCTGTTCGTTGCGCCAGGCACAGCAGGAGGGGTGACAACACCCTAGGTTTGGATCCTATATTAGGTGGTCAGACCCATCTAAGGTTTTTTATGGTTTTCATACATGATTTTGGGCATAATTGTCTTTTGGCCATGGTATTTTGTAGATCGGGTCAAAGGAACTATGGTTATGTTCTAATCCAGGGTTAATGGATTGGGGTTTATGGATGCTTTGGCATGTATATATATATATATATGCGTGTGTGTGTGTGTGTGTGTGTGTGTGTGTGTGTATGTATGTATATGTATGTATTTATATGTATATGCATATGTATGCGTGTATGTATGTATTGTAACATTGAAATGATTATAATGAAAAATAAATCTAGTAGTCCTAGTTTTGGGATCTAGGGGAAAATCTTTTTGTATATCTATTTTATGTTTTAGGCTCTCGCCATTGTTTATTTTCTATTTTTATGAATTCGTATGCACATAATTTTCGTATAGGGTTAAAACCTACATGAAGACCTTTTGCAACATCTAAAATCCTCAGAGACCATTAAGTATAGCAATGGAATAAGATTTATCAACAAAATATCAAATACCAACCAACAGCAAAAATGAACCTCTGTAGAAAAATCATGGTAAAGACACTAGCAACCGCCATACTCTACATATACATCTGCAACATAATGATTATAGCAACAACACAAATAGTACGACATAGTGACAACAACATATACATCCTCATCATCAGTAAATCATATATCATCAACAAGGCTCAGCAACATAGAAGAATGCTACTATAGCACCAACTCTAGCTCTAGAAAACAAATCATCAAGCAGTAAAAGCATCACTAGCAATGAATGAGACAATACAATAGAAATATCTCTAACATTGTCAATGTATGTCCAACTAAGTAATGAAACCAAGAATCACTCTAAGCAACAAAACTAAAATATACTATTTTGCAATAAAGAACTATCAACAACTCGTGACCACATCATAATCTTTGACCTATCACTATTAAGTTCAGCAAGCTCTCTCCACATATAGTATAGGCCAAAATCTCCAAGTAGCACAAGCATATCAATCTCTTGGACCAAAACATCATATGAAACATACATACTCTCATGAGACTCATGCGATATCATGCTTGCTCCATGCATCAACAACACTATACCTCTAATAGTCTCAACCATTCACACCATATACTAATAGGACATCAATACTCAACAATAAACACATTGAGCTAAATCGCTCTAGCTCAAAAATTCATCACAAATCAACTATCTAAATGCAAAACATCCAAACAACAAAATACATCATACATCTAGATATCTGAGGCATAAATAATAATATGTACACTCTAGATGTTCCAATTCCAATACACCAACGATTAACCTCAATAGCAGCCACAAAAGCATGATAATACATGACATAGATGTAATCTAGTGATGTGAGCACTAGTGCCATACCAAAATTTCCATGCAAGCATACTAACACACCTAACTATCTAGGAGGTAGCCACAATTTGTTTTCTCAACATCTGCTCTATATTTAAACAAGAAGGCAACAAATTACAGAGATAACCGTAAACACATAGATGCAGTGGAAATAATACTTCATTTTATTAATGTAAAATACTGAAATATGCTCACAAACATGAATGGAAATAAACGAGCTACGACGATGGTAGCTTATCTCTGAGAAGAGATGTGCCGGCTACATGCCGCTGAATTGTCTTACAATGAGGCTCAAGGGCATTTTTTAATATTGAACAATAAGAGAAAACCCTAAACAACCAAAACCCTAACCCGAGGAGATGTAACACCAAGAGTTTATGGGCCCTGTTGGGGTGAGTTGGACATCCAAGCTCCCGGGGTTGTGACTTGGTCATATTATCTCCGTTTGACGCACAGGATAGCCCATTGGAAAGATCACTCTGAGGACTACAACAAAAAAGACAATTTTAGACAAAAAAATAATAGTGGTAGATTTCCTGAAAAATGCTCTTTAGGGTCTCAAAATGGCTCTCAAAGTTTAGGACCCAAAAAACTACTAAAAATAGTAAATTATGCTATAATTAAGGAAACTGAAAAACTAGAAGAAGCAATGGTGGGGGTCCAAGTGGAATTGGCAAGTGGCCACCAATATCCACCTGGATCATTCCTCCCCCCTTAGGGAGAAATTGTCCCCATTGCGTTGAGTTCCTCCATGAGAGGAGGGAACTTCTGCTGAACTTGGTCCCTGGTGAGCCACTTGCCCTAGTGAAAGAGTTCACCTGCTTTGACAACTCAATATAGTTGGATATTCTACTGGTGAGTGTGCTTGATCTGTGAGTCCATGATCTGATCAGTTGCAACTTGTTCCATGCAATCTAGATTTAACTCTGTTGGTGTGAGTTGTTCTGCAATCTTGGATGTGTATAGTAATGGTGGAAAGTATGGCTGAAGAAGGTCTACATTGAACACAGGGTACATACCAAGGAATGGGGGAATGTTGAGCTTAAAAGCATTATCTCCCATAGCCTTGGTAATGGTGTAAGGACCATATTGGAGTGGTCTGAGTTTTTGATAGGCTCCAGTAGGGCGTTCCTTTTGCAAGTGCAACTAGACTTTGTCCCCCGCCTGAAACTTGTGTGGCACCCGATGTTGATCATGTCGCTGCTTGTACTTGGCATTTGATTATTCCATAACGTCATGGACCTATTGGCGAATATGTTGAATGTGCTTAATGAAGTTGTTTGCCTTATCCATTTTGGACTGGACATGAGTTGAATCTGCGTGAGTAGCTACAAATGGCATGGCCACATCAATGGGACATAGGGACTAGAATCCCAAGCCCACCTGAAAGGGGTTGTGGCCAGTTGAGTTGTGAAAAGCCCAATTGTAGCTGTCTTGAACATAGGGGAGGCTCTCGTCCCATGTGCATGGATGATTTGAGTTGTACATGCCCAGAATGTGTATGATCATCCTGTTGACAACCTCTGTCTGACCATCAGTTTGAGGATGGAAGGCTACGGACTTAGTGAGTTTGGTGTCCAGCATCAACTGGAGACTGGACCAAAATGTACTGAGGAACCTGTTGTCTCGATCTAAGATGATATACTGTGGAATCCCAAAGTGTACCGACACTTGTTCAAAGAAGATTTTAGCAGTGGCTTCTGTTGAGATATTCTTCTTACAGGCTACCATAATGGCCATCTTCAAGAAACTGTCAATGACCACAAAAGCACAGTAATTTCCATGCTTAGTGGAAGGAATGCCTAACATGTAATCCATGGAGATAGATTCCCAAGGTCGACTAGGGGTAGGCAGCGGTGTATAGAGGCCTTGCATTTTGATGGTTGGTTTGGCAATGGCGCAGGCAGTGCACAATTTGATGTACTTCCTGACATCCTGTCAAAGATTCGGCCAATAGAAATACTTCTACAGTATTGCCACCATTTTTTCAACCTCAAAATGCCCAGCAGCCCGACTATAGTGTGCTTTCCAAATCATCTTGGCGCACTCGCTTGAAGGAACATAGAGGTGACCTAAGTGGCGGTAGTGGCCAATCTAGGGTGCTAGATTAGACTAGATTTATTATCAACCAGGGTAAGTAAACTTCGAGGCATGTGTCTAAAGTCTATAAACATAAGTATTCCTAACTAATTGTTTGTTGTGATAGGCTCTAGTACTTCTCTATAGAAAATTAAGATATGTTTCCTCTCACCTTAACACTCAGATCACCGAAGTTATCTAATTGTCCTAAGGATACAGTGTATTGCTAGATTGAGATTTTAATCCCCTTACAAGGATGTTATGCACACAAGCTCTGGCTAGTTAACGCTGAAGCATTCATGAAGAATAAAAAACACACTGAATTTTAAATGCATAAAAAAAGAGTCTATGGAGATGCTTTAAAATATAACGATGGATCAAATCTCTTACAAGATATGGTTCAATGATCTAACAATAAAATCTTCAAGATGTCACCATAAATACCATTTGTGAGAATTTATAATCAAATCGACAAAATCATAAACATGGAAATAACATTAAACACTATGCATTCTATTCAAATTCAAAAATTACTAAGGAAACAAAATTAACAGTATACCAATCCACGCAAGGCCCGTCCACGTTTCAATGGTACAATGAAGTAAACTCAAGCAACGAGAGTATTAACGCATATACACTGCTGGAGTAAAACTGTAACTATATTCAAGTGCTGAAGATTGCAATCACATACAAGAGTTCAATTCTGAAACGATACACTGAGGTAATAATCGTAACTATCTTTTGAAAACAAAATAATACCGGTCTTTATCTGCCTCCCTATCTGAATCGAATGTACATTCATTAAGCATATTTTTTTTCTTTTACAATGGAGTGGTTTTTTGTCATTGCTAATATAAACCGATTTCCAAAAAAAAAAAACGAAACCGGTTTGGGAAACCATGGCTTTTACTACCTTTGTAACCAAAAGGCTGGGGTTTGACCAGTGCTGACCGCATAACCAGGAGCTTTTGATTTGCTGTAAAATTGATTTTTCACCATGCATGTACATTCAGGATCTCATTCCTATCCATTGCTTTGGCTTGCCTGTCATGCCATGTGTTAGATGATAAACCATTTACAGGATGTTATGACTTCCTGTAATCTTTTTGTTGAAAATTCCTAATTTCTAACATAAAATTCATAAATTAACTTTAATGCAAACTAACAACTATAATGCTATTAACTAATCAATTTCGATGGATATAAAGGGGTCTATGGAGGAAAAAGATAGACAATTGATGATGTTTCTAGAAGAAAAAGATGGTAATGGAATGCTACCAAAATCTCCCCCAAGCTTAATGACTTGACATGTCCTCATGCTAATCCTGATGTGCTGCCTCTATACTCTGTCCCTGCATGTACCTCTGCTTCCTTTAACAATGCATCTATGTTCTTTTTAGCTTGGGCATCCTTCTGAATGTGGAGCTCATGTTTCAAACTCTTGTATTTCTCCTTGAGGGCTTTCTTTTGGGTATACCATTTGGTTGCCCACTTGCAAATGTCAATTTGTTCAGCCTTGAGCTCTTTGATTTGCTCCTTAAGCTTCTCGTTCTTCTGCTGGGTTTTCTTACTCTGAGATTTCAACATCTCATTCTCCCTCTTAATGACTTTTTCCAACATGTTGGCCTCCACTAGTTCTTCTTTTAATTTCTCAATTTTCTTTTCCATCCTCCTTTGTTTCTTAATTGCGGGTGGTAACTCTTTTCCTTGCCTATTGTTTCTCTCAACCTCCATTTCGACTTCTTGTCCATGCTGTGAGTGAGCACTGCTCTCGATGTCCATCAATGCCTGTGCATTTGATTCTGGTTGATCTTCTTGTGGCTGGGTCTTTGGTGCTCTCCTAGATCTTCTTGTATAGGTAGTGAAAATTTTATCTTGCTCCATTTTCTGGGCAGCCTCTTGTCTCATCTTTCTCATCCTCACACTGCTACTGGGTGGACGAACATTTCTTGATTTGCACACAGGAATCTCTTCATCAATGTCAAGCATAAATCCTAAGTGCTCTTGTTGTTCTTTCTCATCCTCTCCATATTTGATTTGATTGGCAACCAGGAATTCCTTCCATGTATTGCCCCTTTTCTGCACTTCAAATTCATTGAGAATTTTAATTAACCCAAAATGATAGAAGCTTTTGTCCTCATTACCTTTTTGTTTTTGGATAGTTTTTGACATCTTGGTCAAGCTATGCAAGAGGAAATATGTTAAACTAATAGTGCACTACCCCTTTAAATGTAACAGGAGTTTGATGTGGTATAAATAGACTATGATGTATGGACCCTCACACGTAACAAATTTTTGAATGATATACACCATTTCGTCCCATGGATGCATCAACCAACTCCTTGGGACACCCTTATTCCAGTTAATAGATGAAACCCTCGACCTGGACATGAATTGGGTCCATCATTTTCCTTTGAATTGTTTTGTTTTGAAGTAATGTTCTCCTTCTGGGCTGATCCCTAAGGATTGTGATATTGTGTCTTCTGAGATCCTAAATGAGAAATTTCCTATCAATGCTTTCTCCCCATTAAATGTAAAGGAAAACTGTTTAGTTACTTCCTCATTGCTCCCATTAAACTTCTCCAAGAAGGGTAGCCGTTGTTTTTCTCTTAAAATTGTAATACAGTCATCGTGGTACAGAGAACTATTAAATGTGTTTGGCTCTACTCTATTAGTCATTTTGACAGAGAAACTCCTGCTCTAACCCTCTTCGTTTATGCTTATTAATTTAATGAGGGTATTTTGGTTTGTTACCTTTGCTTTTTGCTCCACACAACTGACCTAGTGGCGCCCTCTGTTCTTTGAGATCAGCTCCTTCAATGGCTTAAGCAGTGACCAGATGACTGTCCTTGAATTATGGCAGAGGTGGAAATTTGTGAGCCCAAATACTGTGCTTTCCTTTCTTATCACTTGCTATTCTCGGCCTTCGTTTTTGAAATCACAGCACTTGAATTGCTAATATGGAACACCCTTTTTACAATTGAGAATGAAATAGAATTTTAACAACCGACTTGACCCAATTCACTATAATAATAACAGAGCATATTCATATTTCAATGACAAAGGAGTAGCTGTACTGGGTTATATGAGTACCATCATGAGAATGCCGTAAGCATGTATGAAGTACTGGAGTGTAATAACGGATATTAGTTTGCATGAGTCGACTTGGTCGAGCGATCATGTTATAACTTGGTCGATTAAAAATGAATGAATGAAACCATGTAACATTTGGCTTTCCAATAGTTCACCACCTGTCCCTTGCTCATTGGTACTTGGCCGAATAAGGAGATGTTGGACCGATAGTAAGGTTTGATGGCTGATAAGGATTGAATAACAAGGCTGGGAGGGTGGTATAAATAGAGGATTTAAAAATCGTAGGAGAAGTATGGGGATAGGCTAGAGTGTTGGGAAATGATAGGAATTAGGAATATGACAAGAGTGGGTGTTTTTCAAATTGATTGTAAGTAGTTATAGTCATCACATTTAACACTAAATTAATCCAAGAATTTAAATGTTAAAAATAAAAATTATAACAATACTTTACACTTTTATTGGTTGATCAAGAGTTGAGTTGGCATGCATAGGTAGGATTGATCTTTCTTGTTCAGATATGACTAATCTTTGCTGTCCGTAACAGGTCCCTCTGAGATGAATTTGGATGCAACAGGTCCCTCTGAGATCTGGAGAATGTTTTTGTAGCTTCTTTCAAATATGCAAAAGAACTATATGTGTGCAGCTTCCTTGATCTTTGGTGTTTGATGGAGACTCGGTGACAAGCAACCTTTGAATCTCTGTTGAAACTTTGTTGAAGCTTTGCTGAAGTAGCTTGAAATAACAGTCTCTAAGAGGTCCCTTTTATGTTTGTCGAATAGGTCCCTCTAATGTTGGTGCTGGTAACATGGCCTTCTGAACAGGTCCCTCTGATTAGAACAAAGAAAAAAACAACTTCTTTATTGAAATACTAAAGTGTTGAAACAAACTCTTTGAGAATTTACAATGAAGAGATAAACTCTCTGAAAATTTATAGTAAGGGGATGAGATAAAAAAAAACAAAAATGTTGATGCTTCTCCCTCACTAAAGCTTTGACATGTCCTCAAGTCATTATTAAATCGATGAATGAACAGGAAAGAAAAGGAACAAGGAATTCTTACCAGCTAAAGAATTGGTTTTCAAGTAAGAATTATGGGTTTAGAGTGTGCCAGAGTCTGGTTTTCACATCTAAACCATTATTATTTTTTATTTTATTTTTTTATTTTTTATTTTTATTTATTTATTTTTTTTTTTTTTTTCTAAATGGAAACGAAATGAACTAAGGTAGAGATACTACAGCTAAAAGCTGCAATATCTCAACCTCCCTTTTCTGAGATATAGTTTTAAGAAAATCCTCCTTGGTGATTGGCTTATGATAGAGTTTCAACCTATGGCCATTGACAAGAAAGGGGTGACCTTCTCCATCAGTGGTAATAAGCTGGACTGATCCATTCTCATAAACTTCAACTATTTCATATGGGCCCATCCAATGTGTGGTAAATTTGGCTTTATGATCTCTGAATTTAGAGTCAAAGAGTAAAGCCCAGTCTCCTTCTTTGAACTGTTTCTTCTTGATATGTGCATCATGACACTACTTCCTTTGTTTTTACATGAGGAGTGTTGTCTCCTTTGCTTTCTGCCT
Organism: Pinus taeda; assembly: GCA_000404065.3. Taxonomy (NCBI): domain Eukaryota; kingdom Viridiplantae; phylum Streptophyta; class Pinopsida; order Pinales; family Pinaceae; genus Pinus; species Pinus taeda. The sequence continues at coordinate 318,284 of APFE030005862.1, forward strand.
CATTTCATCCAGCTGGTTCAACTGCTGAATTCTTTCTTGTTGTGCTTCATTAAGATCAATTCCCAAATCTGTATCCATCTTAAAAGTATGTATTTGAAACTCAATAGGAAGCATTACCTCTTTGCCATACACCAACTGATATGGTGTAAATCCTATAGTATTCTTCCACGTGATTCTATAAGCCCAGAGTGCATCTTTGAGCTTCTCCTCCCAATTCTTTCTATTCATTGCTACGGTCTTAGTGATAATTCATTCCAATATTTTATTTGTGGATTCCACCTGGACATTGGCTTATGGATGATAAGGTGTACTTCTTCGGTGCTTGATTTGATATTTTTCGATGATGTCCTTAACTAACTTTGAAGTAAACTGAGTACCTTGATCTGTTACTATCTCCCTTGGTACTCCATACCTTACAAAAATTTCTTCCAAAAGGAAGTTTACCACTGTTTGTTCAGTTGCCTAGACTAGTGCTTTGGCTTAAGCCCATTATGTCACGTAATTTGTACATACTAGGATGTACTTCTTACCATTGGAAGTTCGATTGATGGGTCCTATGAAATCTAGAGCCCATTTTTCAAATGGATCTAGGTGTACTTGAGGCTGAAGTGGCATCTCATCTATAGTTGTTGGCCTACCCATTCTTTGACAGCTATCACAACTCTTCACGTACTTCTTGGAATCCTTAAAAATAGATGGCCAGTAGTACCCAAGACTAAGAATCTTGAATGTTGTTCGTTTAGCTGCAAAATTCCCACCACACGGTTCATCATGGCAAGATTTAAAAATATCAATTATTTCATCATTTCTTACACATCGTCTAATAATCATATCATAACCAGTGTAAAATAAATCGTCATTAACCCATGAGTATCGAGAACTTTGTTTGATTAGCCTCTTCTTTTCCTTTGGATTAAAAGATGGAGGTGTTCTTCCTGTGAAAAAGTAATTGGCCAATTCAACATACCAAGGATTCACTATTGAAATTGCAAATAAATTTTCATCTGGAAAAGAATCTTCAACCGGAACAATCTCACCTTGATTTTGCAGTCTAGAAAGAAAATATGCCACCTGATTCTCCTTACTTGGTGTATCTAACACTGTGATGTTAAATTCCTGTAACAATAATAACCATCTGGTAACTCTGCCACTAGTTACTGGTTTATTCATTAAATGCTTAATGGCAGAATGGTCAGTATGTACAAAAACCTCATAACTAGTTATATAATGTCGGAAATTATTCACAGCATGTATGACTGCAAGCATTTCTTTTTCTGTGACTGTGTAGTTTAATTCTGCAGGTGTTAGATTTTTGCTAATGAAATAGATGGCATAATGACAAGACTCCTCTTTTTGGCCTAATGAGGCACCTACTGCAGTATCAGATGCATTTGTAAAGATGTGAAATGGTAGGTTCCAGTTAGGTCCTTTTAAGACTGGTGTGGTTGATAACTTTCCTTTGAGTGTTGCAAATGCTTGCTGACAATTATCATTCGAGTTGAAAGGTGCATCTTTGGCTAGAAGCTTAAACAAAGGTAAAAATATTCGACTAAAATGCTCAATAAATCTTCTGTAATAGCTTGCATACCTAAGAAAACTTCTTACCTCTTTTTGAGTCTTCGGAATTGGCAAATCGACAATGATCTGGATTTTTGATGGATCAACTTTAATGCCGTGAGAAGAAATATAGTGTCCTAATACTATCCCTTCATTTAACATCATAAAACATTTTTCGTTGCTCAGGAACAGATTAGCTTCAATACATCTCTTCAAAACTTTTTCAAGATTCGTTAATGCATGCTCAAATGAATCACCATACACTGAAAAATCATCCATATAAACTTCAACACAATCATGAGCTAAATCAGCACAAATATCTAATATAACTCTCTAAAATGTAGCTAGAGCATTGCAAAGTCCAAATGGAAAAATATTATAAGCATAAGTGCCCCAAGGACAAGTAAAAGTGGTTTTGTCCTAGTCCTCTAAGGCTATCTTGATCTTGTTGTAGCCACTAAAACCATCAAGAAAAGAGAATGATGATTTCCCAGCTAATGTGTCTAGCACTTGGTCAATAAATGGTAGTGGGAAATAATCTTTGAGAGTTGCTTTGTTCAATTGTCTGTAGTCAACACAAATCCTCCAATTACCATTTTTATTGGGCACTACTACCAATGGGGATACCCACTGAATGTCAGAGATAGGATAGATAAAATTGACTTTTAATAGTTTTTGTAATTCCTCTCTAACAATATCCTGAAGCATGGGGTTCATTCATCTCTGTGCTATCTGTATAAATAAGGTGAGTTCATGTTTCAGGGTGGATTCTGTGCATATCGGTGTAGTCCCAAGCAAATGCTTTCTAGTATTTTCTCAATAATTGAATCAATTTCTCTTCCTGAGATGAGTCTAGGTGAGTGCCAATATTCAAAGTTTTTCCTGGACTAATCTCTATGGTCTTACTATGTGTGTTTGTGATGGATTGGATAGGAAAAATGTTGTGAAATGTTGTTTGCAAAGAATGAATGGTGCATTTTTCCTGAAAATTTTGTGCAAAAAGTTCATCTGCAGCATGGTATTGGTCATTCCTCAATTCTTTGGAAACATCAGGTTGAGAAAGGAACAATTCTACCAAATCATCATTATTATGTTCTTGAAAATCATAGATTTGGTTGATGTTGAAAATAGATTGAACTTCTACCTTATCATTGTATTTATCATCAAGCCATAAATTGTGTGCTACTACTAGTGATTGTGTTGATGGGTAAAGAGTGAGTTGTTTTCCTTTAGTTCCTCATGAAATGATCGTGTTACCTGATCTACATCCTATGAATGCATCAGCAGTTGCTAACCATGGTCTACCAAGGATGATAGGGTGTCCTCCTAAATTGGATTTTGGCTGAAGAACTAAAAATTCCACTGGATACTCCCAAGAGTCCAGTGAAACAATTATGTCCTCCAAAATCCCTTCAAGAATCACTTTAGACCTATCAGCGAGTTCTAGAACAATTGTTGTGTGCTGCAAGTTTGTGAGCTGGAGCGTTTTCATGGTTTTAAGAGTCGCCACATTTATTGCGGTCCTAAGATCAATTAAGATGTTTGGAATATGTATGTTGTTAATGATTGTAGTGACTCTTGGAATACCGGGATCAACATACTTTTCCATCAAAATGGTGTTTGTCATAAGGCCAGCTAAATGTCCAATAACATGAATGGTTTGTGGATTAACTCTTTTCCTAGTAGGCTTCTTAAGGCACAGTTCTTTGATGGCTTTAGCATATATGGGAATGTCTTTTATGGCTTGTAGTAGCAGAATTTTTATATAGACATTCTTTAGCTCATCTAAAACATCAAACTGTGGTATAGACATGGGAAGTTTTGTTTGGACCAATCGGTCTGGAAAAGGTGGTGGATGCAATGGTTGCATTTGTTTTTGTTTGATGTCATCATTTGGTTTCCTTTGAATGGGAGTTTCATTTTCATTTTCTTTGTTGTCTCCTTCTTTTTCAACTGCTGGAGATTCTTTGTGAAGTACCTTACCAGACCTCAAATTGATATTTTGCAAGGGTAATGTGGGATATGAGGGTTCCTAATCTACATTGTAAGCTGGTCTGTCTTCTCTGTTACTTGGATTTGGTACAGGTTGAGTAGGGATTTGAGTAGGTCTAGGAGGTTGTGGGTTAGATGGAAGTTGTAATTGTGGTGGATTTATTGGTGGAGGAGCAGGTAATGCTTGTTGAGTGGGTTGGGGTTAATGTGGGTAAATAACTTGCTACTGAGGATATTGCTGATATGATTGAGGATATGGTGAATATGGTTGATGGTATTGTTGATATGGCTGTGAATATGGTTGGTATGTTTGAGGGTATGGTTGATATTTTTGAGAGTATTGCTGAGATGGTCTCCATTGTTGTTGTGGGTAAATTTGGTGCTACCATGGCATGGGTACATTCCATGAATTCTGAGCATACATCTGATCATGTGCAGGAAATTGTAAATTCTAGTTTGGGAACATACCTTGAGGTGGAGGTCTTGGCTGCCATGGTCTCTTTGCACCCATAAAATACACATTCTCCATATCTTTATTGGCTGCCACATTACAATTCTACAAAACCTTGAATTTAGAGCAATGAAATGTATCATGATTTTCAGTACAAAAGGCACAAACTTGAATGTTTTCTAATGGGCAATCTTTTAAGGCGTGCTTTTTCCGGCATTTTCGACAAAATATAGCCATCATTTGATCTTCCTCCTCTTGTCTTTTCTTAGCTTTAAGAGTGTCAATTTGGGTCCCTAATGTACTCAACAGATTTGTTTTGAATTCCTCTAATAGATTTCCTATTTCAGCTCGTGCAACACTAGCTCAAGCGGATTTTGTGACTTTGGATGATATGGTTCTCTTTCCTATTTTGGCTTTGCTCGTAGAATACTTTTCACATAGATCAACAATTTCTTCGAAAGGCAAGGTGGAAATATCACCTTTTCCCATCAAATTAATATCATCTAAGTATTCCTCTCGAATGCCCTTCAAAAATATTTCTCTAATGAGATCAAGAGTCATGGATCGATGTTTTGAATTTTGTAAATTGTAAGCAAATCGTTCCAAGTACTGTTCTAAACTTTCATCCTCTTGTTGATTCATCCTAAAGATATCATCTTTAGAATCCTTTGATCTACAATAAGGTTGGTATTTCCTTAGAAATATTCTTCTCATGCCATCCCAATCAGTTATTGCATGCTCACCAAGTCCCATGAACCATCTTAGTGCTGATGCCTTTAATGTTGCTGGGAAGAGTCTAATCCTATGGGCATCATCTGTGTAACCATATGTTCGACATACAATGTCAAACTCAAACAAGAATGAATCTGGTTCTTTTGAAGCCATACCATAAAAGTTTGGTAACACAGAAGGAGGTATGTTTTTCATTCTTATTTCCTCATCATGATTGTCTTCTGGTTCGTGCATAGGAAATTTAAAGGTTGATTCTTCCTCCTCTCCTTGATCGTGTTGTTTTTCAGAAGTGGGTCTTCTTACTGATATTCCTCCTTCCTCAGCCATTTTTATAGATTCCTCTGGTGATTTGATTGCTTGTTCAGTATCACTCGTTCCAAAGAGTTGTTCTAGATATTGTTGAGTTATTTTTCTACTTTCTCTCTTCGTAGAAGATTCAGGGAGATGTTTCTTCTGAGTTTCATGTGCCAATAGGATTTGTCTCTCAATAAGTGTAAGTCTTTGGCCTGATTTGTGTTTATCCTCTAATTTTTGTATGGTGGTTTCCTCGGCTGGCGTTGTGTGTTCAGTTTTTCCCAAAGGGTCCGCACCTGGTGATAGGTTAGTTTTTGGATGGGGGGTTTTTGTGAATCTACCTCTATTATCTCTAGATCTAGGCATAAGCAAACATGATTTCTAAAGTGACAATCAAATCTATGTTGTGTTTGTGTTTTTTTTTTGTTGATTTAATTTTTATTTTTTATTTTTTATTTTTTTTTATTTTTTTCGAAATCCTGTAACTACGCCTCCCCGACAACGGCACCAAAATGTAGTGGCCAATCTAGGGTGCTAGATTAGACTAGATTTATTATCAACCAGGGTAAGTAAACTTCGAGGCATGTGTCTAAAGTCTATAGACATAAAGGATTCCTAATTAAGTGTTTGTTGTGATAGGCTACAGTACTTCTTTACAGAAGGTTAAGATATGTTTCCTCTCACCTTAACATTCAGATCACCTAAGTTATCTAACTATCCTAAGGATACAGTGTATTGCTAGACTAAGATTTTAATCCCCTTACAAGGATGCTATGCACAAAAGCTCTGTCTAGTTAACACTGAAGCATTCATGAAGAATAAAAATCACACTAAATTTTAAATGCATAAAAATAGAGTCTATGGAGATGCTTTAAAATATAACGATGGATCAAATCTCTTATAAGATATGGTTCAATGATCTAACGATAAAATCTTCAAGCTATCACCATAAATACCATTTGTGAGAATTTATAATCAAATCGACAAAATCATAATCATGGAAATAACATTAAACACTATGCATTCTATTCAAATTCAAAAACTGCTAAGGAAACGAAATTAACAGTATACCAATCCACGCAGGGCCCATCCACATTTCAATGGTACACTGAAGTAAACTCAAGCAACGAGAGTATTAACGCATAGACACTGCTGGAGTAAAACCGTAACTATATTCAAGTGCTGAAGATTGCAATCACATACAAGATTTCAGTTCTCAAATGATACACAGAGGTAATAATCGTAACTATCTTTTGAAAACAAAATAATACCAGTCTTTATCTGCCTCCCTCTCTAAATCGAATTTACATTCATTAAGCAGATGTTTCTGCTTTTACAATGGAGTGATTTTTGGTCATTGCTAATCTAAAACGATTTCCAAGAAAAAAAAAACGAAACTGGTTTGGGAAACCATGGCTTTTACTGCCTTTGTAACCAAAAGGCTGGGGTTTGACTAGCGCTGACCGCATAACCAGGAGCTTTTGATTTGGTGTAAAATCGATTTTTCACCATGCATGTACATTCAGGATCTCATTCCTATCCATTGCTTTGGCTTTCCTTTCATGCCACATGTCAGATGATAAACCATTTATAGGATGTTATGACTTCCGGTAATCTTTTTGTTGAAAATTCCTAATTTCTAACATAAAAATTCATAAATTAATTTTAATGCAAACTAACAACTATAATGCTATTAACTAATAAATTTTGATGGATATAAAGGGGTCTATGGAGGAAAAAGATAGACAATTGATGACGTTTCTTGAAGAAAAATATGGTAATGGAATGGTACCAACAATGGCATAACAGGGCATCTTGGATGTGAAAATCTGGAACATGCTAACCCTATAAGAGTGTCTGGTATGTGTGGTCGAATCCCAAGTCACTTTTGTAGACAAGTAGCCAATCCGAAGTCTCGTGCCCACAAGAGTTGAGCACCATGGTTAACGCAATGATCGATGGTCGACTGAGGCAATTTGGAACATTATTGGTGCTGCCCTTCTTATACTTGATATTCAAATGGAACTGTTGCAAGTATGCGGACCACTTTGATGGTGATCATTCTATAATTTCCCTTGGGTCTGTATAAACTGCAGGGATCGGTGGTCTGTGTGGATGATTGTTTCCTTCCCCAAAATGTAATGCTTCCATTATTAGCAGGCCTGCACAATGGAATACATATCTTTGTCATAAGTGGGATACTTCCAGTCTGTGTCTAAAAGTGTCTCACTATGATATGCCATTGGATGCCCGTGTTGAGTAAGGGCTGCCCCAATAGCATAGTCAAAGGTATCTATCTCGAACTCAAATGGTTGTTGCAATTTTGGTAATGCAAGAACTGGTGCTGAGCAGAGGTGATCTTTCAAGTCTATCAATGCCTTCTGTTGAGATTCGGACCAAACAAATTTTTCTTTTGCTCTTCCCTTGGTGACTTGACTCAAGGGCCAAGTGATATGCGAAAATCCCAACACGAACCTACAGTAGAAGTTGGCAAGGCCTAGAAAGCTGTGGAGCTCTGTCAGAGTGGTTGGAGATGGCCAATCCCAAATAACATGGATCTTAGTTGGATCCACATGCACCCCCTATTCATTAGTAATGTATCCTAGATATTAAACTTGGGTCATGCCAAAAGTGCATTTCTCTAAATTGGCACATAGCTTGTGTTGCCACAGTGTTTGGAGAACTTGTCAAATGTGGTGGAGGTGCTCTTCCCAACTCTGGCTGAAGATCAAGATGTCATCCAACTACACCACTACAAATGAGTTGATGAATGACTGCAAGATGTCATCCATTAGCATCATTAAGGCTGCAGGAGCATTCGTCAATCCAAAAGGCATAACCAACCATTCAAAAATGCCCTTCTTGGCTTTGAAGGTAGTCTTCCACACATCCGAGGGTTCGATCGGTACCTGGTGATATCCTGACTTCAAATCAATCTTGTTGAAATATTTTGCCCCGTTTAGTTGCTTCAGGAGGTCATCAATCTGTGAGATTGGTTACCTATTATGGAGAGTGATCTTGTTCAACGCTCGATAGTCAATACAAAGTCTCCAATTCCCATCCTTCTTCTATACCAACATGATCAGGCTCCCACAGGGCGATGAACTCGAACTTATGTGACCTTTTTACAACAACTCCTAAATCTGCCTCTTGATTTCATCATTCTCCATAATGGAGTGCCAATAGATTGGTCCGTTGGGTAGTGGTGCACTTGGGGTGAGATCAATGGAGTGCTTGACCTGATAGTGCAGAGGAGCCCCTGTGGCAGAGGTGAAGATGTGCTTGTACCCCTCCACAACCTTGTCCATCTGTAGTTGTTGTGTGGAGGGGCCCTGTCTAGAGGTTGTGGCCACTTTCTTCTTCTTTCCTTAAGGGTGTATCATCAGGAAAACAAATTTCCCAATTTTTGAAATGAGCTTACTACATTGTGTTGCAGTGACCAAAGAGATGGTGGTAGACAGTGCTACCTATGGTATCCTGTACAACTTATTTCCCAAAGTAACAATAATAGCATGGGGCCTTGATTCATACATAGCATGTTGCTTCCACAAGTATGGTTGTCTGAATAATACATCACAAACTTCAAGGGGAGAAATATCACACAATACCTCATCCGTGAAGGGCTTGATATTGTATGGAAGGTGACACTATTGGCTCACAAGAAGGTCTTGTCCTTGGTGAAGCCACTTGATGGTGTATGGTTGTGGATGTGTTGTGGTTGGTAAGCCTAGCCGCTTCACAACCTCTGCTGAAACAAGGTTCTTTTGTCTCTTGCCATCGACAATGAACTATAGCGAGGAGCCCTTTACCCACATCCAAGAGTGGAAGAGACACTCCTCCTCCTCTGGATCTTCAAGTTCCTTCTTCTAGATCTTCGTGGTGGCAATGGTGGCGTTGGGCTCTGCATTGATAATCTTCTTCCCTTTGTCATTCCCCTTATTGGGTTTTGACTCAGAGTTGGAATATGCATCTAATTCTGAAACCTTTAGCTTGGCCACTGGTGACTTCTTGGCCCAACACTCACTTGTGTTGTGAGTGGAGCACTTATGGAACTCACACCACTTTCCCGTGTCCTTTTTCAGCTTCACGGCACTATTCTTTGCTTGCAACTTTGGCAGGTTGTCTTGGGCCACCCCACCTTGGCTTTGTCCTTTGTTCTGTGGTTTGGGGGCACCTTTCCCTTGTTTTGGATTCGCAGATCCAAAGTCTCGCTTCTTCTATTTAAACTTTTGCTCGACCTTGATTTCATACCGATATGTTGTTTTGAGCAAGGAGATGTTTAGGAATTCTACTTCTTCCTGGATGTACTTGTGCAGGCATCCAAGGTATTTGAGTACCAAATGCTACTCTGTATCCTTGATACCCAACTTTGTGCAAAGGGTATGGAAAATATTGATAAACTCTGGCACTTCTTGGTCCCTTCCCTGCTGTAGCATGGTCCACTTTATGTATTGATCCTCATAGCTTCTGACAGTGTAGTACTGCTCCTTGATGGCCTCCCAGAATGAATCTCAAGTGGGTGCGACTGAAAATAGTGAGCTTGTCCTTTCATCCTTCTACTTGCAATAGGTTTCCCACGAATCCTTAACATGGGGGGCTACTTTGAGAAGAGCGAAAATAATCTTTTCCTGACTGGAAAAATCATGAATAGAAAAATAACCCTCTAGCACATTTAACCATTTATCGAAGGCATTTATGTCTATTTGACCTCGAATATGGGGATTTCAAAATTAACTTGTACCTTAAATGGTGTGGCATTTCCAAAGCTGCTACTGGAAGCCGATGCGTTGCACCTGGGTAGCCATTGAAGGATCTGGGAAAAGTTGTCCATCATCACGTTCCTTTGTTGCTCGACGGCTTCTTCGAGCAAGATTTTGATAGGACCTCCTGTGCCCTCGTCTTTCTTTTCATCTACCATGGGAGGCCATCGGGATTTGTGAGGCTGGTCTTGCAAAGGTTCTACCAGTTCAAGCCCTAACTCCTTATATCCCAACCTCATTGGGGACATGCAAAGAAAAATAGAGAAGAAAAGCAGACCACTTTGATACCACTAATCCAGATTTAAATAGGAATGCAACAAATTACAAAGATAATCGTAACACAAAGATGCAGTGGAAATAATACTTCATTTCATTAATGTAAAATACTGAAATATGCTTACAAACAGGAATGGAAATAAACCAGCTCGGGTGATGGTATCTTATCTTTGAGAAGAGATGTGGTGGGTACATGCCTCTGAACTGTCTTACAATGAGGCTCAAGGACCTTTTTTCTTATTTAACAATAAGAGCAAACCCTAAACAACCGAAACACTAATCCGAGGAGATGTAACACCAAGAGTTTATGGGCCCCGTTGGTGTGAGTTGGACAACCAACTTCCCAGGGTCACGACTTGGTCATATTATCTCCATTTGACGCGCATGATAGCCCTTTGGAAAGATATCTCCGAGGAGTGCAAAAGAAAAGACATTTTTTCACAAAAACTTGCTGGCAGGTAGATTTCCCAAAAAACGTCGTTAGGGCCTCAAAATGGCTCCGGAAGTTTAGGACCCAAAAAACTGCTAAAAATAGTAAACTGTGCTATAATTAAGGAAACTGAAAAACTGGAAGAAGCAATGGTGGGGGTCCAAGTGGAATTGGCAAGTGGCAACTAATATCCACTTGGATGAACATTTATTGGAATAAAAAAATGTCGAATAGATGCATAACAAGCTCCTCCATAATGAACATAATGCCAACAATCAACTGGTCTATTGGAAGCAAAAGTTCTCCCCATGAATATGTGAGATTGATTCAGTTATTGACAACTTTGTCTATGAAGACTTACAGCTCTAAATCCTCATCACAAAGCTCTAAGCATATTCATCATTCATAGCATAAATCATTGTAGCATATAGTCAGCAACAATAGGAATGATCTTCACCAAACCAAACTGCTTTAAATAAAGACATGAAAACATTCTACCACAATTTGGTCACAAGCTCTCATTGCATGTCTCAACCATTAAAAATATGTGTTATAAATTGTTTTCAAACAAACATGTGTACATGCATCACACTTTTACTAAATCAACTCCTTCTCCATATGCATAAGGTCGAATACATGGTTTTCATGTCCTAAAAAATATCATAAGAATCAACATACAACTAATCCAAAGTTATCAACAAATATATGTGGTTGATACAACTATTGACAAAATAAAAATAAGGATAAAATATGAAATAAAAACAATACTTCAAACGTCATGTATCTCCTTCCTCACATGCAAACTTGTCTTCATATAATCTCTATGATATGGCTACGCCTTCAATTGTCTACATGCAACGCAATATGTAGCCTTATACTCCTCGTGAGACCATGGAGGCCTCAAATTTTTTCTGAGTCTCTTACTACTCCTTTCTCCTCCAAAATTTGATGGGATGGACTTTGACATGCACAACGCCTTCTTTCTTGTTGTGAGATTGGCTTGGAATAATATTCTTTCTTTGACTAGATCGCCTATAACACATTGGAAACTTGCAATATTTTTCTTTATGATCAATATTTTCACACACATAACACTTTATGTGACCAAGAAACAAGGGATAAGACTCAAATCTCCTCTTCTTCACATATGTCCCATAGTTAATACCTTTATTGTAAATTCATTGCATGATAACCACTAGCCATAAAATGAACTATTATACCTGACTATTAATGATCTTCGTGATGGGGGAAATCCTCCTTTCATGCTTTCTTAAGGACACTTCTCCTTTGGATCCTCTATTTGTGGAGAGGACTTGATCTCTTTTCTTATGCAGCCTGCTGCAATATGTTGAGAGGAACCGATCTCTCTCCTTTCTTAGTTATTGGTTTGTTTTATGGTTCTCCTTTTTCATGTTATTGCTGCGATTTCTTGATTTTGTTGTAGATGCTTCTATGTTAGATCTTCTCCTTTTTAATTATTCTCTTGCAAGATTTAACTCGGCTCTTAGTGCTTCAAATTTTCCCTTAATGACCTTCTTCTGATTACTTTCTTCTTGTTCATTTCTCCTTGCCTCCTCCAACCTGAGTTTCAAATAAAAAATTTCTTTCCACAAAATGTTCTCTCTTTATTCAATTATTTGAAGCAAAGTTTTTAGATATTTTTTTTTTAAATAGATGTTTTCTATGTGGTCCAGCATTAAGTGAAGATTGGCTTGATATTTTTTCTATTATTTCTTTTCTCCAACATTGCTACTGATTTCTTTTCCATACGATGCGTGCAACCTCTACCAGATCTCCTTTGCAGCCTTTGAGATTCATAATTTTCTCGATGTCTCAATCATCAAGATTATCATAAATTTCACATAGGGCCTATGCATCCCATTGCTAATCTTATTTTAAAGTGGATTTACTACCATACCTATTTACTGTAATTTTCAAAATTCAGATCCATGAGGAGACTTTTTTTGTTTCACGTTCTCTCTCCATTCTTAAAAATTTGCAGCATTTAGCAACGTACGAATTTATATCCCATGATATAATCTTGAGTGGTTAAGCTTCACTAGAGACAACCAACTTTAATATCACTTTTTCGAAATGTATATCAAAACTAAGAGGGGGGGAGGGGGCATGAATTAGTAGTGATGACACTTATTAAGTTTTCGTCAATTAATTAATACGTTAAGTATTTACAATTTGAAACACATAACAAGATATCAAAGCATCATAATATAACTCATAATAACAACAAAAATCACACACATAAGACAATAATGATTTATGGTGGAAACCCTGAAGGGAAAAAAACCACCTGTTGTTGTTGTGTTGCTTCTCATTCTCTTATTATTATATAAATGCAATATTTTAGATATGTTATTTGCCCTCAACTAGCTCTATAGGCCCTACCAAATAGGAAGTATATAGTCACCTGAATTTACACAACACCACTTTCTGGAAACTACCATTCCCAATAAGTCTCGCCCAACCACCATTGGACTATCCAAGCACCACTAGATGGAGATACCACTCCCAAAATATTTTTTTTTTGGCCACCACCACCAAAGAGTAACTACTCCTCTCTTGTCCAACCGCTACTGAATGGGGCCCTCAACCTCCTAAAAATCCCAAAGGTATTCTTTCATTCATTTTCAAATTGAGCTCCAAGGAGAACTACATAGCTCAACAACAATAAAATCTGCTTTACCAAATGATATGTTTGATCAAACTAAGAATTGCATATGACAATCTAATAAACACACCAGAAAAAATATATATATTATATAGATATTCAATACTCTGTTTTCTCCATCTCCTTGCTCTTTTCTCAATATGTTGGTTAAAACATGCCTCTACTATCTTCTGCAACTTATGTTCTGTCTCTAGAAGTCTTCAGGAAATCGGCATACTCTCCTCCACTCACACATGATTCTCTTCTCAAACAATTTCTCAACCACACAGTACATCCAACCAACCTCTCATATAGACAATTTCCTCACATAAATAATTTCCCAAAGTTATTAAAACAATAATTACAAAAGAGTACAAAGCTCAAAAGATCTATTCATTCACCCTTGAATAGGTTTGGTATTTGGAACATTTATCTTCCTTAATTTGAACCTCCTTGATATTCATTAAATGACGTATATTTTCAAGTTTATTCAATTTCTAGAGGAAGAGAAAACTTCCTTAAACTATTGTATCAAATACCATGTGAAAATACCATAAAAAATGTCCATGGAATTAATTAAGTGTGCACACAATGCAAAAATTCCAGTTAAAGCTATTATCATTGGGGATAGAACATCCCCTCATAGAATATCGTTTCTTGGATAATATGGTCATCCAAACAATATACTACTATCTTCGCTTTGTACATATATTCCTTGTAGATAAGATACATTAACACATGATGTTTTCATCCTTTCACCAAAGTTGCATCTTAACTTTAGGACATTAACATGTAGATTTAGACATTCTTATAACAATAGAATATGATACATGGAAACCAATACAAAGAATATAATACATCATTACAAGGAAAACAATACTAATTTCTTGTTGACATCAATGGCAACATTGAAATTTTTGCCTTAAATGTGAAAAATCAATTTGATCAACTTGGAATTGGGGAGTAATAAACACCTTTGATTAACCTTATATTATGAGCTTTCTTTCCAGTTTTTACTATATTTCCTACCATGCATTTACATATCGAAAAGATTTATGGATATGTAGAGACATAATGATGTGACGTTAAAAGCTCCATACACACCATTGCAGAATTTACCACCCTTCTCATCATTAAACATATTTTACATAGATAAGAAATAATGTAGATTTGTATAAATACTTCTAAAGATATCTAGGATTTAAGAATTTGCTAAAAATATCCTTAAACACATATTCCATTAAATTTGGAATTAAATGGTGGATCTAGAATTTCAAAATAACCAAAAATCTCAATTCTAGTCATTGTACTTGTAATAAAATATTTCCAAATTTAATGAAATATGTGTTCTTACTGGCAATGGATAAAAATATTTTTCAAAAAATCACTTAAAATAACAATTATATATGATTGTTTGGTAAATTATTTTTTGTTAATTTACTTCACTGATTGTCAAATATGATTCATCACTTATGAAATGTATGTGCACTATATATTCTAGGATTCTTTATGTGAATTAATAGATTTTAGAAATAAAACTAATTCTAAGTATGGGTACAATTTGGAGAATAATTACGCACATGTTATTTCAATCCAAACTTATATTAAATCTTAATTAACCAAATTGAAATTCATTTCTTTGCATAATTTGAAAATCTATCTAAGTTGCAGAATTCAAACTTTCTTCTAATTGTATGAAAGGAAAATGCTTAGAAACGAAAACTCAAAAAAGAGACAATCTAATTCGATTATGCAGAATTCAAAGCATTCTACACTAACTTGCAAAAAGAAACTTTTATAAATTGAAGTAAGAAAATTCTATACTAATTGCATAAAGGAGAATTTGCAATAAAAAATATCAAATAGATACTCGTAGAAAATGAAATGAAAATCTTTACAACTTGCGAATGATTACTTCTGTGCATATTTAGCCTCTAAAAATTGTTTCATCAAGATTTAGGAAACCAAATTAAACTAAAAAGTGATTAAATGCTAGAAATAAGACACATTCAATAATTGAAATCTTTTTAATGTTTTTCTGTTTATGAGCACTCTACAATCAAAATGAGAATTATCATAAATGTAATTATAGTGGAAACAAATCCAGAAATAAATTGTAATACTAAAAGTAAGTAATGTAAAACAAAACCTCACAACTTGACAGGGGGCCCTCTGGTGAGTGCACGTCAACTGATAATCAGAAGATCTTCACGAACGCATTGAGAACAAAGTAACTTATATTAGCTAGAACAGAGTATCAATAGTATTCAGATTAAAACAACTATAAACTTTAATATTCGAAAGAAACTTATGTCTGAGGTCTCAATTTACTGCCTTTGTACCAATTTCATAAAATGATTTTAAGAGTTTTATGGTGACACGAGATTGGATATTTTTACATCTACAAGATAGATTCAACTTGAAACTCAATCTCTTGATGACTTGCTACTAAAAGAAAAATTCATTGTAAATTCATCTCAATCGAAAATCTAACAGTTGAACATGTATTCAATCTCGCTCGCTTGATGTTCTATTCCTTCGCTACATTTACTTGATTGCTACATGTCTTTTTTAGATTTTGACTCTGAATTTGACTTCTAAATCTATCAATCCTCATATATTTCCAAGTTATGCTGAAAGGTGGTTATCCATATGGTGGAAAACGGTCATCTCCAGGTATTCATCATCCTTTATTTGAAGTTTACGACCAGTCTAACAATGAATATTCCTGTGGAAACCAATGTGAGCTGCAAAATTTTTATGATTTTGTCATTGTAAGAATATTTTCATTATAATTCATTAAGAAGTAGAGATTATAATTATGGATGATGAATACCTTTTAAAGAGTTGAGCTTGACCTTGAACATGTTGATATTTCTATAAAATGGTGATAAGAAGGTGAAATGAGAGGGAAAAAAGGATAGTAAAGTAGAAACAATACTAGACTTCATGATTCCCCCACACCAAAGGTTTTGCATGTCCTCGTGCGCTAAAAGTTCAAAAACAATCTCTTCTTTTCCTTTTTAGTGAATGATCTGTGAAGTCTGTGAAAGCACATCCATATTAGTGCTTTCTTTCTTCTTTTTAATGTTGAATGTGGTTCTCAGTTTCTTTATCAGAATTATGCCTTATAACCCTCTGATTTTGTTTTTGAGAAAAACGTTTTGAACCTTCTGTTTCTTATTCTTATTATACCAATGACAGAGGTGTAGAAGTATATGATCATTTTGGGTTTTAAGTATCTCATTTCTAACTTATGTTGTTTCCCTTTCTCGAATTAATTATTTGATAAGAACCTCTAACTTATATACATCTTGATTTATATTTTCTTCAAATTTGTGTTATTGTTTTGCATTTTGTTTTGTTGCTGAAGTTTCACCCATTTCCTATTGAGAAGTTTTTGCATTTTTTTTTGCCTTTTTCTATGGTGATTCCACATAGTCATAAATCTCCTACAGGACTAGATCAATTTTTGGAGTTTGTCTTGTTGGATTGACTATGTGAGGTGGTGTATTATACCCTTCTTCTTCAAGATCGATCATTTTCGGTGACTATATACTTGAAATTTTTGAAATTATTTTTCTTCTCCTAAATTTTACTTTTGATCTTCTAAAGTCTTGCATTTATGTTTTACTATCCTCCATTTTCTTCTTTTATTCGAGTAATTTTTGGCTTGAGCTAGCTTTCTTTCTTCTAAGGTCACATTTTTCATTTTTCTATTTAATTTTCTCAAGGCACTGGGATAGAAGAGTATCACATTCAAATGAATCTTCTAGTGTTTTAGTTACATTCTACTCTCAAATTTCTTCTTCAATTTAAATTCTCTTTTCGATGCTTATGGTTTGACTTCCTCCAACGTCTTTTAACCCTACCATTTGTTTCTTCCTCTGGAGCTTCGACGAAATGATTTCTAACTAAGAAATATTTCCAACTATCTCCTTTAGCTTCCAAATGTGCTTCTACAAGAATCTTGATTATTCCATCATGGTAAAAAGAGTTATCAATGGAATTGTACTCTCTTTGTATGTTAAATGTCATTTTATTTAAACTTTAAAGAGGAAATTAAAACGAATTAATCTCATTTACATCAATAAAATGCATCATCAGTTTAGCATGGTAGAAAACATTGTCCCAAATCTTCCTTCACATATTACACTTTTTTGAATAATGAGCAAGATATTTTTCCTTTCTCCTTTTAATGCAGTAACTAGAATAACCTTTTTGAAAATGGATAAATCCATACCTGGTTTTCTACGAAAATTGACCCAGTCATTCTCCTTAATTCATCTATTCTTGGACCACCTTTCCTCATTCTATGTAGTCTTGTTTATTTTTCTACAATAGATTTTGTGAGGATGAGCTTAATATCTCCTTCTACTCCACCAATTGCTTGGGTGGAGGATTTGGTAACTTCTATTTCATACCCATTAAATTTCTCAAAAAATTGGAGCCATCCCACTTGTTGCAACTGGTCTTTAACTCTTCGATATGCCCAGAAAAAATTACTTCATTTGGTTTAGAACGAACAATCATTCCCATGGTGAGGAGAAGTCTCAGCCTTGACTGTTTCTTTCGACTGGGATAATCGAAATTTTGAAAGATGGAATGAACAAAATGCAAATTGGGAATGAGAAGAATGGATATGACATAGGGTTAAATGGTGGCAAGGTAAGGTGCTAATGGAAGAGATTTTGTTGTGTCCAAATTGTACTTAACAATTTCCCAGATTTGATTTCCAAGGACCAGTGTCATGTTTTTAATTCCAATCGGACTTGATGTGACTAGCGATGTAATGATGAGGAGATATGGTATAACAATTATGAATATTATAAAAGTTGTGTCAGGTCCTTGAATTTTTAATACAATCATCCATAAATAAGAACCTAAGCTCTTATATGAAATATAATTTAAACATTTTTACATACCTTTGTTTCTATGTTCCCTCATATGCTTTTTAGGTAGAATTTGAAGTTGGTTGCAAAATTGAAGATTGGTTGCAGAATGACAGGATTGTTTTTCTTGTTCTTGTCATTTATTGGATTTCCTTTCTCTGGTCAGGAGAAGACTTATTTATTGTTGTTTCTTCTTTTGATGATCATTTAAAGTACTCATCCAAATTAATATGGCTTAGCACCTGAAAATTTATTAGAAAAAGAAGGATAAAAAGAAAAAGGGACAAGAAAGTGGGTGTTTTGAAAATATAAACTACCAAGAAATCTTGGTTTTTAGTTAATATTTTCTTTATAAGCATGCCAACGTAGTTGGTTTTTCATGTTTTATACTTTTATTATTTATTTTATTTATATTTTTTATTTGTAAATTTACAATGAAGTTGGAAAGTGAGAAGAAGAATCCCCTTCCTTGACCAACTTGAATTTAGAATTCTCTTGAAAATATTTAATAAATTCTTCCCTTGTTATTGGTTTATGATACAACCTTAATTTGTGACCATTAACAAGGAAAGCAATTTTCTCATCATCAATAGTTTTTATTTTGACTGCTCCATTAGAAAAAATAGTATCAATCTCATAAGGACCAAGCCAATGAGTTTGAAAGTTTCCTTAAAAATCTTTGAACTTGGAATCAAAAGGAAGAGTCAAATCACCTTTCTTGAACTTTTCATATTTTATGATTTTTCATGCCACTTAGATCTTTGCTACTTAACTATGTTGGTCTTTTGAATAAAATCATGTTGGATCTCATCTAGATCATTAAATTGTGCCAATATTTATTTATGAGCTTCTGATATATCAAAGCCCAATTTAGATGTTTTTCTCAAGGTCTCCACTTGGAATTCAATTGGAATCAAAACTTCATTTCCATAGACAAGCTCATAAGGAGTATGTCCATTTGTATTCCTCCATGTAGTTTGGTATGCCCATAATGCTTTTGGAAGCTTTTCTTCTTGATCCTTTCTACGCAAATGCATAGTTTCGGTAAGAAATGCTTCAAGAAGTTTTTGGTAGATTCCACTTATCCATTGGCCTGTGGATGATATGGAGTAGACTTCTGATTCTTGATTTTATATTACTCTATGATTGTTTGCACCAACTTTGATGTGAATTGGGTACCTTGATCTATTACAATTTCTCTTGGAACACCAAAACAAGTAAAGATACCCTGAAAAAGAAATGTAACTATGACATTTTCAGTTGCAAATAAAAGCAGTTTAGCTTCTACCCATTTTGTAACATAATCTGTACAAACAAGTGTGTACCTTTTCTGTTTAAATGGAGGATTTATTGATCCAGAAAAATCTAGAGCCCACTTTTCAAAGGGTTCTACAAGTACTTGTGGTTGTAGAGGCATTTCGTCTGATAGAATGGACTTCCCCATTCTTTGAAAACTATCACATCTTTTTACATATTCTTTAGCATCCTTGAAAATGGATGGCCAATAATATCCCAAAAGAAGGATTTTGTAAGTAGTTATCTTACCGACAAAATGTCCTCCACATGGCTCATCATCGAAAGCTTTCAAGATTTTAGGTACTTCACCTTCTTGAACACATCTTCAAATAATTAAATCAGGTCTAGTTCTGTAGAATTCTCCATCCATCCAAGAATAAAGTGCATTGGTTTTGATCACTTTTTTCTTTTCTCTGGCTGATAGTTGTGGAGGTAGCTTTCCTGTAGCCAAATAATTAGTAATATCTACAAACTAAAGTGTTTTGGTAGATACTGCAAAAATATATTCATCAGGAAAGTAACCTTTTATAGGAACATCCACATTATTATTCTACATTTTATAAAGAAAATCAACAACTATATTTTCTTTTCCTGGTCTATCAGGAATAGTAATGTTGAATTCTTGTAGTAATAGAAACCATCTGGTAATTCTACCAGTATTTATTGGATTTTTCATTAGATATCTAATGGAAAAATT
Organism: Pinus taeda; assembly: GCA_000404065.3. Classification (NCBI taxonomy): domain Eukaryota; kingdom Viridiplantae; phylum Streptophyta; class Pinopsida; order Pinales; family Pinaceae; genus Pinus; species Pinus taeda. Next base: position 338,326 of record APFE030005862.1, read on the forward strand.
ATCTGTATGAATGAAAGTTTCATGACCAATAATATAATGGTGAAATTTATTAATGGCGTGAATAACAATTAAAAACAATTTTTCTGTTACAATGTAACTTAACTTTGCGAGAATCAAATTTTTACTTGTATAATAGACAGCATAAGGAGTTAAATATTTTGGTTCCTTGACAAGTCTTAAAATTGTACCTAAAGCATCAATATAAATATAGAAAGGAAGATCCTAATTAGGTCCTCTTAAAATTGGTGCTTCAATAATATTTTGCTTCAATGTCTCAAATCCTTTTTGATAATGAGAATTCCAAGAAAATTCACAATCTTTTGTAGGGTGCTTGAAAGGTGAAGTGGCTATTTTTTTGAGATTTTCTATGAATCTCCTATAATATCTAATAAATCCAACAAAACTTCTAACATATCTTTTACAAACAAGAATTGAAATTTTGGAAATTTTTTCTACTTTAAATGTATCCACTTTAATTCCATCACTCGAAATATGTTGTCCTAAAACAATCCCCTCATTGAACATCATATAAAAATTGTCATGGCTTAATGAAATGTTTTCCTCTTTACATCTAATAGGAAAATTTTCCAAACGTTCAATAGCTTCTTCAAAAGTATCGCCATACATAGCAAACTCATCCATGAATACCTCCACACAATCATGAATTAGATTAGAAAAATACCTAAGATTGATTTTTCAAATGTGGCAGGGGCATTACATAATACAAAAGGAAGAACCCTATAGGCATATGTTCCCCATGGACATGTAGAAGTAGTTTTATCTTGATCTGCTAGTGCTACTTGGATTTGGTTATATCCACTAGAACCATCTAAAAATGAAAAATACTTCTTTCCTGCTAAGGTATCTAATATTTGATCTATAAAAGGTAGTGGAAAATGTTCTTTCAAAGTAGCTTTATTTAATTCCCCATAGTCAGTGCACAGTCTCCAATTTCCATTTTTCATAGGAGCAATCACTAAAGGTGACACCCATTGACTATGTGATATTGGATAGATGAAATTCACATTAAGTAATTTTTGTAATTCCTCCTTAACAATTTCTCTCAGATTAGGATACATCCTTGTCTGAGGTTATCTAACAAGTATGAATTTTTCTTGAATATAAATATGATGCATACAAGTTTTAGTATCATTCCCTTTCATGTCACTGTACTCCCATGCATAAGAAGAAGGGTCTTCTTGATTTTCTCTAATTGCATCTTGAACATTTTTTTTACATCTTTTGAGTAACATTTTTCTCTCCTCCCTATTTTATTATACTTAATAGTTAGAGGTTAGCAACAAAGGTGGGCACATGTATTTTTACGTAATAATTGGAGGTTGGCAAAAGTGCACACATGGCTCTGGTTGATATGTTGCCTCTCACCAAAAATGCAGTCGCCTAGTCATCGATTACTCCTAGAAGCTTCGATGATGCTCTTCGAATAAAGCTCACATTCAGTTGGCACTCTTACTTTTGTATGGCTCTGGTTGATATGTTGCCTCTCACCAAAAATGCAGTCGCCTAGTCATCGATTACTCCTAGAAGCTTCGATGGTGCTCTTCGAATAAAGCTCACATTCACAGTTGGCACTCTTACTTCTGTAGTAATTAATGGATTTAGTACAATGAGAATTGATATTTTACAAATTCTGCCACTCGATATTATATCAGTTGGATCATTCTTTCACATAAGCTCTATGTGACATCACATTTTTGGTAATTCTAAAGATTGATTAATATTCTATTTTAAAAATAAATTTGATTAAATTATAATTAGAATAATATTTTGTTTTATGTATCCTATTAAAATAATGTTTAATAATGTTATTTAAAGGGTTAATGATTCCATTAAGGAAATCCAGGATACCATTTTTGTTGAAAGTATATATACTGAAAATGTATTTAGTGAGTTAAAGTATTTTCCTACTTTAAAATTATTATTACTTTTAAATAATTTTGATGAAAAAGTTAATATTTATGTAAACATTTTGACTTAGTCAAATTACATAAAAATTAAAACAAAATTAACAATTAATATAAAATTAATTAAAATAACCAATTTTACTTAAAGATTTTTATATTAATTGGTTATTTTGACCCCAAAAATCTTTAGGTAAAATTAGTTGTTTGTTATTTATTTTATTTTATTTTATTTTTTTCATTTTCTATGACAATTTTCATTTTTTTATTTAGAATAATTAAAATTGACTTCATTTCATTAAAATAATAATAATAATAATAATAAAATTAATTTATTGTTTATTTATAACTAATTTTCATCTATTACTTTATTTTAAATAAAAGAATTGTTTATTAAATAATGATATTTCTTTAGTCAAAACTAGTTATTATATTCTAACGGCTTGAAATCATCTCCCTTTGTCTACTTAATCTAATGGCAAGATCTGGTTCTTCATCTTGTCATGAAGATGAACCATGCCAACTTATAGTTTCTTTATGTGATTTTTACCAAAAGGTATCTCAACATTCATATTTATCAATAATCGTCCACTATAATTTAAGCAAATACTTACATAAAAAAAAATGGATAGGAAAAAGATGTTAATAAGTGAACTTACCTCACATTTTTATTGTCCACCATTATTTATGTTTTCTTCAACAATAAAAACTCAAATGTTTTGAGTAAAAATGTAAGTGTGCAGACTTTTTAGTAGTTACTATCCACTAAAATCTATGGGAAATAGACAATAAATTTCTTTTAATGTATTTGATAAGTAAAACACAATGCTTTAAAACTAAATTTATTAAAAAAAATTAATATTTCAATCCTTATTTTTCAAATCATAAATAAAACTATTTCGTTCTACCTCAATATAAATATCATAAAATTGAAATCAATAATTCAAATAACAAAACTTGAAAACATATAAACATATGAATTAATCAAATATATTACACGATCCAATTTAGCTTAAAACATATCACGATTCAAATTCAACTTTAGTTATCTCACATGGTCTCAATTATTGGAATTATGATATTTGACTAGTGATTTTAATAAATAAAACCCTTCCATCTTATATGGTGCAATTAATATTTAATAAATGAAAATAAATGTTACGGGATCAAGTTAATGCAAAGGAGAATCATAGAATGCACTGTATTGTCCTCAAGTTAATGCAAAGGAGAATGATAGAATGCAGTGTAATGTCCAATGTGTTTAGTTTATTAGAACTAGTATTCCCTCCTCAGGTTGCCAAGTTTCATCATTTGAAAAAATTGGAGAAAATAACATTGCCAAGTTTCATCATTTGAAAAAATTGGAGAAAAAAACATTGCCAAGTTTCATCATTTGGAAAAATTGGAGAAGAAAACCTTGTTTGAGAAAGTGGCAATTCTCTTTTCCATGTTTTTCTTCTCATTGTTCAACATGTGTGTTTTTTTGCGGCATTATATTTACTTTCATTGTTGGTAAACATCTCAACTTATTCATTATTGAAAGCATTTTCCCCTACCATAAGACCAAAATATTTGTTGCAAAATGATTTACAAATACATCAAAAACTATTATATTATTTGACATTTATATGCAATTTTGGTTTTTTATTGTTTTTTACTTTAATTTACTTATCAATTACCTTTTTCATAATGAATAAATTAATGTATTAAACTACAGATTATTGTACTAAACAACAACACTACATATTATTTAAAACACTGCATATGATTTAAAACAACTTTATAATAAAATATTATTCAACTAAACTACAAAATATTCTATATAGTTAAATTTTAATTTTAATTTTAATACTATATAAATGACAAATACTAAACAACAATATTACATATTATTTAAAACATCAACTACATAACGTCATTCATCTAATCTGCAGAATGCTCCATATCGTTTAATTTTTATGCACTAGTTTTGACGTGAACGACACCATAGTTTGAACGAACATCGATATCTCACGTTGGTTGTAACTCAACGGTTTCGTCAAAAATATGAAATAAAATCACTTTCGGTTAGAAAACTTGCAAGTGGATGATAATAATGATCGTTATTTTAATTTATTATATAAATTTTAATTTATTTTATTAAAAGTATACAAAATATTACTGGTTATGTGTTAGAATATTAATTCTATATTTAAAAATAATTGATTTTAAATAACTTATAAACTAGCATTTGCACCAGATGTTGCAAAGAAAACGCCGTAAGGTATAAAGTGTGGAAATCCATTCTGTATAGTCTCTAGAGAACAAGAGAACCCACCATAATAGGCATTTGCCAAGCTTCCATGTGGAATGTAGTCATAAACCAGCAGTTTTTCCTCTATACCCCAATAGAAAGCTTGGAGGCGAACAATTTTTGGATGTTTAACCCTACCGATTGCTTTAGCTTCTGCTTCAAAATCCTTCTACCTTTCCAAACCACCATCACCAAGGTTCCTTACTGCAAAAGTCAGCCCATCTTCTAGAACTGACTTATACAATACAGTATAACCACTGGCACCCAATATATATGTGGACAAACTAAAATGGAAATACATACCCTGACGCTGAGCAACCATGCTGTAACAGATCGCAATTCCTGTAGCCATCCCGCAATAGACCGAAGTCCAAAAGTGGACCTGTGACAGTCCAAGGCATCTAGTGGTGATAATCCAAGCCCTTTTAAGGCTAAGCGAGACCTCCTGGAATCATCTCATGGGTCCTGTAGCAGACTGGGTATGTTCTGAGGGTCAAAATATCATTTGCTACCTTATGATTGATATGAAGGGTTTCCTGAAGTCGATTTCCACAGATCCAGGGTCCTGGAATAAAGTATCGAGCGAGGACAAGTGCAAGGTCTCCACATGGAGAAGCACCTGGAAGTAGCGTAGCATCGAGCGAGGGCAAGCATCGATCTGCTGGTCGCATCGTATACCGATCTAATCAATTGGATGGGTAAGATTATTTTCATCATCTAACACTTAAATCAAAGGCTCAGAAATGTACACACAACCCAAGAGGAAAGTTGATTTCGAAGGGAAACGCCTTACAGCGTAATTAAAAATAATAATTTTCATAAATATTTGAATTTTAACTTTAGTTTTAAAAAAAAATATTTTAAATTTTAAAATTAAACATAAAATTTAAAATTAATATATTTTTAAAAATATTCTTACTTTTAGTTTTTAATATCACAATACATTTCAAAACTTATTGGGACACTGTATTTTATTAAAAAAAAAAAAAAACTTATTTAAAAACTTATTTTCATTTGTAAACCTTAAAAAAAAAATATTTACATTTTAAACAGTGACTTTCTTCAAACAAACTAATTATAACAAAGATAACTCACAAATAAAGATGACGCCACTTTTGAAACATTCCAGATTCCAGACGCGAGCCTTCCAATTGTATTTCACTATATAACTTATAAAAAACGAAATCCCAAAACTTATTTTATTATAAAATTTATAAAAAAATTAATTATATGGCATTAATTATCACAAAGGTAACTCACAAATAAAGATGACATCAGTGTTTTTGAATATTTCAGATTAGTATTTAGTGTTATTTTGTATGTTTCGAGGAAAAATTTGAAGTGAAATTTTTATTTGTATTATTTAAATTGATTTTTTTAATTGTGTTCCGTACTCTGAAAAATCTTTATTAAAATTGGATTATGCAGAAATTACTTATCAAATTTAAGATTTCAACAAATTTTTACCAAATTTTAGAAAATTAAAAACAACTCAAATTCTAAATACCAACTTTCAAGTTTAAAACCACGACTTTCAAGTTTAAAACCACGTGGACAACCGGATGTTTAAACGGTGAGCAGTAATAAGGTATCACTGTCCTTTAAAGCAGCAGAGTGTTGTCACCTTTTCCGAATTCAGAAACAGGGTTGTGCCTACTTTTTCCCAAACAATCAGAGAGTTGTCTCTTTTTCCCAAACCGGGCTGTGCCTAGTTTTACCCCAGCAAGCAGAGTAACTGTGTAAGCTTGTCTTTAACAATTAGGTCGAACCCACCCTGTAATTTGAGGTTAAAAAATGTATTTCATGGTGAAGAAATTTTTTGAAATGTTTTAACGAGTGGTTTAAATTTTAATGAGTAATTTAAATAGTGATTATGTTATATAACCTTTTTAGTTGTAGAATTTATATTTCCTGTTATTAATTTTTTAGTTGATTTATTGAAAATAAGATTTTTATAGATATATTTTTTAATTATTGTTGACATACATTTTATAAATAATTTGTTAGTATTTACAGTACTAGATTAGTTAAATTTTTGTGTTATATTTTTTAATAAATTATTTTTAAATCTATTTTTGATTATTATTCAGAGTAGCTCTCATGTTTCTTAAATATTTAAATAGTTTACATAAAATAAAATAAAAATAAAAATCACTTTTTGTTTAAATAAAACTTCTATGTTATTATTTTTATTCTAGTTAATTTTTGTTGGATGGATAGGGTAATCTTTACTTGATTAAGTGGCCAGTGGGTTTTGAGTTCCATGTTTATGGGAACTTGTGGTATTGACTCATCTTATTAATGTGAAATATATCTTATTTTAAATATTGAATTAAATAGCTGAAACTCTTTTTAACTTTAATCTACCACTGCTACCAAGTGGTTAGAAAAATCAAATATCTTGAAATATAAAAAATTTGATCCCTCTCAACTCTCATAAATCCAAAATTAAAATCAATATAATAAATCCAAAATAAAAATCAATATAAAAATCTGAAATTATGATAAATCTAGATTTGTTATAAAAAATTGATAAAAATAAAACAACCTCCATTCGAATAAAACACAAATTACTGTGATCAAATTTCATTTACATTTGACTTGACCATCAACGTAAATTTATTTGAAATTCAACCTATGGTATAACCTTCTGCGCCGAACGGCACCTGACAGTGATTTGTCGGATCAAGCTGATTTCCAGTTGACTTGACCGTCAACATAAATTTATTTGAAATTCAACCTATGGTAGAACCTTCTACGCCGAACAACACCTGGCAGTGATTTGTCGGATCTCGCTGTGGGTGCATTGACATTCGCAAAAATAAAAATTATTGGGAAGTAACTTTTCTCAACATATTAGATACAATCCTATGGATTGACAGGCCGTATGAGAAATAAGGTCAGCTTTCTCTGATGAAGAAGTTAAATTCCTTCATCTCTACTCTCCATTTGTCTAACCCTAGTGAAATTCCTTCTATATCCACTCTCCATTTATCTATTCCTTCACCTCAGGGGACTAGGTTTGGCAAGCCTCTTCTGTAAGTATGTATTTCAAACCTTCCTTGTGTGGACAATCTTTTATCTTCTGCCTCACTGGAATGAATGGATTTTTGGATATGTTCGTGTTTCCTTACTATCAACCTTTTTAAACTTCATAAGTTCGTGTTTTCCTAGCTATCAACCTTTTTAAAGTTCATACTTTCGTGTTTCCCTGCCCATCAACCTTTTTAAACTTCTTCATTTTATCATGTAATATCTTATTTTGAAGATAATACATATTTTAATAATTTGTTTTCAAGATATTTTAATTTATTGTGTAGAGACTCTCTAAGGTCTAATATAGAAAATATGGTGTAATGTCCATACATGTATCAAGTTAATATTTTTTTTCATGGTGTAAAGAATTTTTATTTATATTTATATTTTTTTTTTTTTCAATATGAAGAAAAAAACATAATGTATTTAAATATATTATCATCATTCTACCTAGTCCAGTCCATTTGAGAAAGCATATTATGTTTTTCAATCCGAAAAACCCATATCACATAAAATACAATATATGAAGAGTCAATTGGCTGAGTGTTGTTTCGAAATTGGTAAGAGATAAATAGAAATATAAGAAACATACGGCCAATGAGATCACCTCGTATCCATCCATCCATGTAAGGGAGCTACGAGATTTAGTAATAGTAGTAGACATACAAAAATATACAAAAAAAAAAGTGAGGAGTAAGAAATTAACCACCGAAAGGAAATTCCCTAACATGTAGAATATTGTGACCCAGAATTATTTCAATGTGCATATTGCCAAAATTACCTTGTAGTCCCCTCCCTCTTTGAAAGATCATGAGCAACATTGTTGTGTTCTCTACCTATGTGCATAATTGTAGGATTGTTAGATTGTTTCCATAGAAGGTCAATTCTTACTAACCATCCAAGCAGCAATGGATTGTTGATATTTTCACCACCATTTACCTGATTGATGATAATCTTGTAATCCCCATAAATATGTATATAAGGCTTATTGAGGAAATTGGTGAACCATACAAGACCCCACAAAGCCATTGATTCTGCCCTAGTATTTGTACCACTTCCCGCATTCTAGTGAATCCTGTATTCCAATTCACTTGATATGGCAATCCAAAATCCACATCCACAGGTATTCCTTTGTGTAGCACCATCAAAAAATCCCATTGGATACTCCATCAGTGTCATGGTCCACTTGTGTTGTTTATTTTTGGTGCATGTATTAGGAGAAGTGTACATAGATAGATTGATATAGTACACTCATATACCATAACGAAGTCATCAGTAGAGTTTTTTAAAATGCACTTGTTTTGCCATTTCCATATAGCCCAAAAGAAGAAAAAGTAGAATGATCCTCCATGCAATGTTTTGAGTACTCCTCCACTTCATACAGTCCATAATGCAATCATATTGTATATAGGAAAAACCGATGAGAGATGACAGTTTTTTCAATACCTAAACAGTGTGTTGATGCTTGAGAAACATATGATTGTTGTTTTCCACGTCCATTTAACAATTGGAACAGATACCAGGACCATGCCACTGTCGCTTACGCAAATTCTCCCATATTAGATTTTTCTTATGATAAACCATCCAGGAGAAGGGGATAATTTTTGTTAGGAATTTTGGTCCTCCAAAAAGCATATAAAACATGATGCTCCCCTTGTCGAGCTGCCCCGTCACAAGGAAAATGATAAGTATCAACAACAATGATGTTTCTAGACTTCATCTTCCCTGACCGAATAAGATTATCATGTTGTCCCACACGACATATAGCGAGATGTTTCATGCCAATGACATTCAGGTTCCACTCTAGCTCCAAATGCCCTACCAGACCCATCTCCTGTGCGCCTTTCCACACAGGGAAAGAAACCCGCCAATGTGATATAACTTGACTCCAAAAATATATGACACGACAATTTGAGCAGTGTGTGAGCCCCACATACATGTTACATTCGATGCCAACACCATAATATGGTCAATGCCGATGAGGATTTTGTGGCCTGATCCCATAGACCACACAAGATATTGTAGAAATATTTTAGCAACCTTAAGAAAACTAAGGTAGATTTCTAATCCATGTAGGGAGCCAATTGTGCCTTTTTAGTACTAAAACATAATATCTTGTTCCTTTAGATATTTGTGACTGATCACCCTACTCCAAGTGTCAGTCCCAAACAATGAAGATCCATAACCCCCCATCCACCCATGGCCTTTGGAAAAGTAATATGGGACACCTTAACCAAATGGAATTTATTTTGCCCATTACTCCCCCCGAGATGAAATTCTCCATTATTCAATTAAGACTGTTAATAATGGTGACAGGGATATGAAAAAGGTGTGCCCAGTATACCCCCAGTTGATTGAGAACAACTTGGGTAAGGATAACCTGACCCCCCAGTGACAAACATCTAAATTCCCATCCAGATATCCTTTTAAAAAAACAGTCCACAAGCCATTGCCAATCGGCAATCCTGTAACTACATGGTTTCATATGGTTCCCAAGGTACTTCATACCATTTCTCATCATTTCTGCCTCTATACCAAAAAGGCTTTTAATATATGGAATTATTTCCATGTCACACAATCCATGAAAAATAATAAATTTCTCAATATTTATATGCAAAGCAGTGGCATTAGCAAACTTCCTGAAAATATGGAAAATAAATAGCCATGCAAATCAATTTAACATATCCATGATGAGTACATCATCGACAAAAAAAGTATGAGAAATTTTGATGTTGTTTCCCATATGCAGAGCCTGGAATTGATCATGCACCACCACATTTTTTATGCTAGGTACACACTTGTACAAACAAATGTGTACCTTTTCTGTTTAGATGGAGGATTTATTGGTCCAGCAAAATCTAAAGCCCACTTTTCAAAGGGTTCTACAAGTACTTGTGGTTGTAGAGACATTTCATCTGATAGAATGGGCTTCCGCATTCTTTGAAAACTATCACATCTTTTGACATATTCTTTAGCATCCTTGAAAACAGATGGCCAATAACATCCCAAAAGAAGGATTTTGTAACTAGTTCCCTTACCGAAAAAATGTCCTGCACAAGTCTCATCATGGCAAGCTTTCAGCATTTCAAGCACTTCGCCTTCTTGAACACATCTTCAGATAATAAAATCAGGTACAGTTTTGTACAATTCTCCATCTATCCAAGAGTAAGGTGCATTAGTTTTGATCTCTTTTTTCTTTTTTCTAGGTGATAGTTGTGGAGGTAACTTTCTTGTAGCCAAATAATTAGTAATATCTACAAACCGAGGTGTTTTAGTAGATACTGCAAAAAAATATTCATCAGGGAAGTTATCTTTTATAGGAACATCCACATTATTATTCTGCATTTTATAAAGAAAATCAACAACTGTATTTTCTTTTCCTGATCTATCAAGAATAGTAATGTTGAATTCTTGTAATAATAGAAGCCATCTAGCAATTCTACCATTAATTATTGGGTTTTTCATTAGATATCTAATGGAAGAATGATTTTTATGAATGAAAGTTTCATGACCAGTAATATAATGATGAAATTTATTAATGGCATGAATAACAATTAAAAACACTTTTTCTGTTACAATGTAACTTAACTTTGCGGGAGTCAAAATTTTACCTGTATAATAGATAGCATGAGTTAAATATTTTGGTTCCATGACATGTCCTAAAGTTGTACCTGAAGCATAAGTATAAATATAGAAAGGAAGAACCTAATTAGGTCCTCTTAAAATTGGTGCTTCAATAATATTTTGCTTCAATGCCTCAAATGCTTTCTGACAGTCAGAATTCCAAGAAAATTCACAATCTTTTATAGGGTGTTTGAAAAGTTGAGAGGCTATTTTTTTGAATTTTTTTATGAATCTCCTATAATATCTAGTAAATCCAAGAAAAATTCTAACGTATCTTTTACAAACAAGAATTTAAATTTTGGAAATTATTTCTACTTTAAATGTATCCACTTTAATTCCATCACTCGAAATATGTTGTCCCAAAACAATCCCCTCATTGAACATCATAAAAAAGTTCTCATGGCTTAATGAAATGTTTTCCTCTTTACATCTAACAAGAAAATTTTCCAAACGTTCAATAGCTTCTTCAAAAGTATCACCATACACAGTAAACTCATCCATACATACTTCCACACAGTCATGAATTAGATTAGAAAAAATACCTAAGACTGCTCTTTCAAATGTGGCAGGTGCATTACATAATATAACCCTATATTTAATTTTTGTAGGATGGATAAGGTAATATTTACTTGATCAAGTGGTGAGTGGGTTTTGAGTTCCATGCTTATGGGAACCCATGGTATTGACTCATCTTATTCATGTGAAATATATCTTATTGAAAATGGGGAATTAAATAGCTGAAATCTATTTTAACTTTGATCTACCACATGCTACCAAGTGCCAAGAAGAATAAAATCTATTGATATATAAAAAAATTGATCCCTCTCAACCTTAATAAATCCAAAATTAAAATCAATATAAAAATCTAAAATTATGATAAATCTAGATTAGTTATAAAAAAACGATAAAAATAAAACACCCCCCATTAAAATAAAACACAAATTACTGTGATTAAATTTCATTTCCATTTGACTTGACCATCAACATAAATTTATTTTAAATTAAACCTATGGTAGAACCTTCCATGCCTAACAGCACTTGATAGTGATTTGTCAGATCTCATTGCGGGTGCATTGACGTTCACAAAAACAAAAATTATTGGGCAGGTAACTTTTCTCAACATATTAGATACAATCCTATGGATTAATTGGCCGTATGAGGAATAAGGTCAGCTTTCTATGATGAAGAAGTGAAATTCCTTCATCTCTACTCTCCATTTATCTAAGCCAAGTGAAATTCCTTCTATCTCTACTCTCCACTTATCTAATCCTTCACCTTAAGGGACTAGGTTTGGCAAGCCTCTTTTGTCAAGTATGCATTTCAAACCTTCCTTGTGTGGACAATCTCTTATCTTCTGCCTCACTGGAATGAATGGGTTTTTGGATATGTTCGTGTTTCCTTACCTATCAACCTTTTTAAAATTCATACATTTGTGTTTTCCTACCTATCAACCTTTTTAAACTTCATACTTTCATGTTTCCCTACCTATCAACCTTTTTGAACTTCTTCATTTTATCATGTAATATCTTATTTGGAAGATAATAAATATTTTAATAATTTGTTTTCAATATTTATTAATTTTAAAAATAATTTTATATTTTAAGATATTTTAATTTATTGTGTAGCGACTCTCTCTAGTCTAATAATAGAAAATATGGTGTAATGTTTGTACACATATTCATGTCAATATTTTTGTTATGGTGTACAGAAATTTTATTTTATTTTTTATTTTTTTCAATACAAAAAAAGCATAATGGATTTAAATATATTATCCAAATACATGATATAGACATCATTTTTCCTAGTCTAGCCCATCTAAGAAAGCATATCATGCTTCCCAATCTGAAAAACCCATATCACACAAAATAGAATATATGAACAGTCAAATGGCCCACTGTTGTTCTGAAATTTGTAATAGATTGACAAAAATATAACAAAAAATCTTATGACTAATGGGATCACCTAATATCCATCCATCCATGCAAGGGAGCTAGAAGATTTAGTAATTGTAGACATACAAAAATATACAAAAAAAGTGAGGACTAAGGGATTACCTAGGGAAACAAAATTCCCCAACATCTAGAACATTGTGACCGAGAATTATTTCAATGTTCGTATACGAAAATTACCTTGTAGTCCCCTCTTTGGAAGATCATCAACAACTTTGTTATGTTCTCTGCCTATGTGCATAATTGTAGAATTCTTAAGTTGTTTCCATAGAAGGTCAATTCTCGCTAACCATCAAAGGAGCGATGGATTGTTGATATTTGCACAACCATTTACCTGATCAATGATAATGTTGGAATCCCCATAAATATGTATATCAGGGCTATTGAGGAAATTGGTGAACCATAAAAGACCCCACAAAGCCATTGCTTCTACCCTGGTATTTTTACCACTTCCTGCAATCCAATGGATCATGTATTCTAATTCATTTGATATGGCAATCCAAAATCCATATCCACAAGTATTCCTTTATGCAGCACCATCCAAAAAGCCCATTGGATACTCCATCAGTGTCATGGTCCACTTGTGGTTGTGTATTTTTGGTGCATGTATCAAGAGAAGTGTACATAGATATATTTGATATAGTACACTCATATACCATAAAGCAGTCATCAGTAGAATCTTAAAAAATGCAATTTTCTACCATTTCCATATAGCCCAAAAAAACAAAAGTGGAATGATCCTCCATGCAATATTTTGAGTACTCCACCACTTCATACAATCCACAATGCAATCATATTGTATATAGGGAAAACTGATAAAAGATGATAGTTTTCTCCATACCTAAACCATGTGTTGAGGCTTGAGAAACATATGATTGTTGTTTTCCACATCCATTCTACAAATGGAATAGATACTAGGACCATGCCACTATCGCTTATTAGAATTCTCCCATGTTATATTTTTGTTATGATAGACCAGCCAAGGGAAGGGGATAATTTTGTTAGGAATTTTGGTCCTCCAAAAAGCGTATAAAACAGATGCTTTCCCCACTAAGCTTCCCCACCGCAAAAAAAATTGATAAGTATCAGCAACAATGATGTTTCTAGACTTCATCCTCCCCGAACAAACAATATTATCATGTTTCACCACACGACATATACCGAGATGTTTCATGCCAGCAACATTCAGGTCCCACTCTAGCTCCAAATGCCCTACCAAACTCATCTCCTATCCACTTTTCCACACAAGGAAAGGACCCTGCCAATGTGATATTACTTGACTCCAGAAATATATTTCACAACCATTTAAGAATTGTGTGAGCCCCACATAGATGTTACATTCGATGCCAGCACCATAAAATGGTCAACGCCGATGAGGATTCTATGGCTCGATCCCATAGACCACGCAAGATGTTGTAGAAAAATTTTAACAACCTTATGAAAGTGAAGCCAAAATATCTTGTTCCTTTAGATATTTGTGATTGATTAACCTACTCCAAGTGTCAGTTCCAAATGATGAAGATCCATAACCCCCCATCCACCCATGGCCTTTGGGAATGTAATATGGGACATCTTAACCAAATGGAATTTATCTTGCCCATTACTCCCCCCAAGATGAAATTTCCCATGATTCAATTAAGAATATTAATAATGGTGAGAAGGATATGAAAAAGGTGTGCCCAGTATACCCCCAGTTGATTGAGAACAGCTTGGGTAAGGATAACCAGTCCCCTTAGTGACAAACATCTAAACTCCCATCTAGATATCCCTTTAAAAAATAGCCCACAAGCCACTGCCAATCGACAATCCTATAACTACATGGTTCGATATGGTACCTAAGGTACTTCATACCATTTTTCATCATCTCCGCCTCTATACGAACAAGGCTTTTAATATATGCAATTATTTCCATGTCACACAATCCATGAAAAATAATATACTTTTGAATATTCATATGCAAACTAGTGGCACTAGTAAATTCCTGAAAAATATGGAAAGGAAACAGCCATGAAAATCAATTTATAATACTCATGATGAGCACATCATCGACAAAGTAACCATGAGAAATTTTGATGTTGTTTCCCATATGCAGAGCCTAGAATTGATCATGCACCACCACATTTCTTATGTACAAATGCAACCCATCCATTGCCAAAATGAATAAAAGTGAGCACCCTTGACGAAGACCCCGACGAGCCCGGAAGAATTTAGTTGGATATCCATTGATAATCACAACATAATTTACATTTGTTACACACACCATAATACAATCTATATATCTAGGTTGTAAGCCAATTTTATGAAGAACTAGTCTGAGATATCACCAATCCAGACAGTCGTATGCCTTCTGTAAATCCACCTGCATAATAGAAAAATTAGGTTGTTTTGTATGTATTGAATGCATACATTCTTTTGAAATGTCAACTACATCATGTATTTGTCTATCCTAAAGGAACCAATATTGTTCTGGAGATATATAGTGTGATAATATACTCCGCATATGACCTGTAATAGTTTTGGATAAGAATTTGTGGATGAGATTACAAAGTGATATAGGCCTGAAATCTGCGAAGCTATAAGATGGAAAACACTTCATGATAAGAGTAATGTATTTGGAATTAATAAGTTGTTGTATGTTCCCATGGTCCTCAACTCCTCCACCATGTCTAGTAGGATGCATTTGAACAGATCGAAAAAATGTGTAAATAGTTCCATCGTCCACCCATCCGTCCCTAGACTTAAATCACCTTTGAAAGATTTAAGAACCTCATGGAGCTCATCTTCAGTGAGCATCTTGTATAATGAAGCATCAGATTCGTCATCATACATAGTAGGATATGGATCAACACCCCATATAATATCTTCCAATTATATTCCCTGGTTACGACCATAAGCCATCTGGAAATGGGAGACAACAACTTTACTTATATCCTCCTGCCTCTATATATATTGTAAGAAATAATCCAACCATTTACTCCTATCTATCAAAATAGGATTCTTACAAGCTTCAAATGTATCTTTAATATCTGAAACTGTCTCATATAATTCTTTAAGAAAATCAAAACCTAACACTTGAATTTGACTTTCTTGAAGTAATATATTTCTCCTACTTAAGGCATATGCAACTTTATTTGGTTGGCCATTTATATGTTTCAAGAAAAAATGGAAACCTTGAAGATACTCTACCCATTTAGCATGTTTCTGGCTAAGCTTTGGCTACTGCATAATATACTTTAGTGCATGGTTATCTAAATAAAGGATGAATTCCTTGACATTAGATCATGTCTCCACTTCTTTAATGACTGCACAACTATGTACAACTCCTTATCATAAGAAGAAACTTCTTTTTGGACTCATTCATCTTTCCACTAAAATAAGCTATAGGTATATCTTCCTAACTTAAAACACCTCTAATAGCTTCTCCGCTGCCATCACGCTTCACTTGGAAAGTTTTATTAAAATCAAGTAGAACCAAAATAGGCTTTTTAGTGATTTTCTTCTTCAACAGATGAAAATTCTTTTCTTCTTCAAAAGTCCATCTAAATGGTTGTTTATCCTTATTTATGGTCTCAATAATAGGTGCATTGATATTACTAAAATTCTTGATGAATTTTCTATAAAAGCTAGCAAGACCATGAAAACTTATTACCTCAAAAACACTTTTAGGTGAAGGCCAATCCATGATTGCCTTGATCTTTTCTGGATCGATCTTCAGCCCCTTATTAGAAATAACAAAACCCAATTACACTAGTTCCTCTTTCATGAATGAACACTTCTTCAAATTCAACAATAATTTCTCTTGGTGTAGCCTTTGTAAGACATAATTTAGATGTCTCATGTGCTTCTCCTTAGACCTATTGTATACTAATATATAGTCCATATATGCTATTACAAATTTACCAATTAATTCTTTTAAGAACTTCATTCATGAGTCTCATAAACATACTTGGTGCATTTGATAACCCAAAAGGCATTACTCTCCACTCATACAATCCCTCATTTTTTCTTAAAGGCAGTTTTCCACTCATCCACTTCTCTTATCCTTATCTGATGATACCCACTTTTAAGATCTAGTTTTGAAAAATACTTTGCTCCACTCAAGTAGTCCATTAAATCTTCAATCCTAGGTAAAGGAAATTTTTACCTGATTGTGATTTTATTGATGGCTCTTGAATGTGTACACATTCTCCATCCTCCATCTTTCTTTGGACTCAACACTCTTGGTATTACACAAGGACTCAAGCTTTGTTTGATCAGCCCTTTGTCAAGCAATTCCTGCACCTGCTTCCTAACATCTTATTTTTCTGTCGGAGTAATTCTATAAGCTTCTTTGTCAGGTAGACTTGCTCCAGGAATCAAATATATATGATGGTTGATTCTTCTAATGGGTCGAAACTCATTAGGCAAATAATCAACAATGATATCACAAAATTTGTCCAACATTTCTTGAATTTCAATGGGTAAATCAGAAACTTTAGTGGAATTCATTATTACCTTGTGCTTGCAAATTACAACAAAATTTACCTCAATCTCTTCAATCTGCTGCAATTATTCCTTTCCTCCCAGTAGTAAAGTTTTTGGATCAATCTTCTTTTCTAGTGCATCTTCTTCTCCCATAGGCAACAACGTATGATTGATACCATCTTTACCAAACTTATCAGTGTTCCTCTTTCCATCATGCATAGCTCCTCTGTCATATTTCCAAGGTCTTCTAAGGAATATGTGACACACATCCATTGGTGTCACATCACATACAATTTTGTCCTTATATTTGCCCAACTACAATTCCAATTCACACTGTTCATTTACGAACAGCTGATGTGCCTTTTGTAACCATGACACCTTGTAAGGTGTTGGGTGTTTCATTGTCTTCAGCTTCAATTTATCAACCACTTCTGTAGAGACTAAATTATTAGTGTTGCCACTATCAATGATCATTTGACAACATTTCCCTTGAACCTTACACATTGTTCTGAACAAGGCCATTCTTTGTGGTGGTTCAGCTATCTCCTTTGCTGGCTTGAGAAAGACTTTAATGATAACCAAATATTCTACTCTCTCTAGTATATTTTCTTCTTCTACCCCTACTGTTGCTGGTTCTTCTCCCTCAACTTGAGCAACAATTGCATTCCTCTGGCTTGTTCCTACATTCTCTGTGCATTTAAAATCTTTGTGTCGTAGTTTGTTACATTTCTAACATCTTACTTCTTTACCTCTTCCTCTTCCTCCTCTTCCTCTAGAACAACTCCCTCTACCACTCGCATCACCATGCTAGGTTGATCTACTATTAGCTCCATATTTAGGTGTTGTAGATCTTCCTCTACCACCTTGACTTCCCCTTCCTCAGAAAGTACCTCTCCCCCTTGCAGACTGCTTCCTCATGAGCTTTTCTTTAGCTTTCAGTACTATCTGATAAGCGTCCTCTACTGTTTTAGAAGACAATATACTTATCTCATATTGAATGTGCATCCTAAGGCCATTCACATATCTAGCCACTTTCTCATCTGTATCCTGAATTTGTCTAGCTCCTATGCTTATCCTATAGAATTCTTCTGTGTATTCTTTTACTATCATAGACCTCTGTTTGAGATTCTGCATTTGTCTAAACAAGGTTTGCTAATAATTACTTCATAGAAACTTACCTCTTAGCTTTGCTACCATCTTGCTCCAATTTTTAATAGGTTGCTTGCCAAGTCTCTTTCTTTCTGCCTGCACACCATCCCACCAAAGTGCTGCGTGGCATTTTAGCTTGGTGACAACATAATTTAATTTCTTCTCATCTTCTGTTTCTTCACAGTCAAATAATTTTTCCATGCATCTAGTATATTAGTTCTTCTGGATTCAGTCCTCCTTCATATATTGAAACACCAGTCTTTGGCCTAGTTGTAGATCTCAACATTGACTAGAAGAATCTCATCTCAGGAGTAACTTCTATAGCTACCTCCTCTCCTTCAGCTTCAACCTCAAGCTCACTAACATCCCCATCATCTATATTTATCCTTGTTGTTAATGCCTCTAATCTTGCTTGCATCTGTTGCACAACTTCCATCACTTCAGCGTTCGCAATAGGTCATTCTCCTCTACCACATCCTCGTCCAACTCTCAAAGGCATATTAACTTTCCTTTTTCCTCTTTTGAGATTCAATTCAATGTCAAATGGTGGCTTTGATACCACTAATGGTGGCTTGGCTATAGGCGATATAGACAAATGGCCAAAACCTGATATAATTTCTTCTAATTCTGGTGGAGTTCCTTCTGCTTCTTGCACTGGAGTATCAGTCATCTATCTTTAGATAGACTATTCATAAATTTCCTTTTTTCCTTTAAAATCACCCCACATTCTCTCTAAATCACCCCAAACCTTGTTAGTGGGAACAAATTTCACAATAAAGCCTCTTATCCACTATCGGGATCGTAACTCCATAGGAATTACAAAATAAACTATCGACCCTTTTAACACTACCATAGTTTGTTTACCCATGGAAATACACTATCAACGGTTATAAATAGTCGTAGTGCTATTTCCAAATAATTACACTATTGACAGATTTTACAAAGGGAAATACTAATACCCATAAATACATCATCGGCGCAGGTTTTTCAAATAAATGCATTATACGCAATTAACACTATCAACGCTTTAAACTATCGAGCCTGTGCAATGCTCCTTTCCCAATGCAATAACACGTAGTGTTACCGGAAATTGCAATCAATGATTTCAATGCCTCTTGCCAAACTCCTCTCGCTTGGGTCTTCAATTCTGATAAGCCACATGGATTCGACAACTTATCCACCCTCCTCTATAGTATTTAGGTTCCCCGCTATCGAAGCTTCAGACTTAGGTGATTCCAAAGGTCCTCCCCACTCCACTATGGTTCTATGATGCAATATTGGTTCAGACTCGATATGGGTATGAGCTAGATTTAATAAGATTTCAGGTCCAAAACTCCATTCTGGATAAGACATTTCACAGTTTTCCTATGTAAAATAGAGTTTCCACTTGCAGAACTCAATAATGCTTATAAGGGAAACAGGGCATGTCGATATAAGGGAAAGCCCCACCAACAATATTAAATCAAGTATTAATAGGAAAACAAGGCCGAATCACCATTAATAAGGTTCAGAATAAAAGAATCGAAATCAAATACGCATACAAATATCAGTTAATAACAAAAATAGTTTTGATGCACAGAAAGGCTCTCGAAGGTCACCACACCTCCAAGATCAACCAATACTCAGAGAAAAACCAATCTTCCTTTGGAAAATATGCGATAAAGGAATGCGGTCAAAATACCCTTACAATAGCATCAAACTTACATATATACTACTTCATATTAACAACCAAATTCCTAAAACAAAGGCTTAATTTAATACAACTATAAGTTCAGCAAGACATCCTCCTCAAGAACCTCCATTATGCTTTAACTAACCCTATCTATTTAGCAAGGTATTGTACTCGAGAACCTCCACTACACTTAACTATTTGGAATTTATTACAACATGATTTATTCCTAAATTCTATCTCAAAGCTAACTAAGAAAACATGGAAATTGATGGCTAAAGGATCCCACTCCTTTGCTTGTAGATTTTTTGTATTTTTGGAATAAGTTGGAAGATTTTTCCCTCCATGTCTTATGCTCCTGCATCAAAATACTTTATTGAATAGAAGAAGGAATTACAACCATCAAGTTTGATTCGAAATCACTCCTCCAGCTTGGATCCCATCCACATCACATCAAAAGCATGACAAACTTATAGCATAACAATACTTGTCTCAAAGTCAATTCTCATGGCAAGAGTTATCTCCTTACAAGTCAGCATAGTCCAACACCTTTATCACTTAGATGAGTGTTCAATTTATAGGAAGATGAAGGAGGTTATGTCATAAATGGAGGTATTGAATGGCCTTCCATACTTATAATTAGTTCCATGGATGAAGGGATGAGAGGATAGGATGCATCTTAACTCATTCCTCATCCATTTTCAAGCTCATAGGAGTTAATAAGTGAGGGAAGCTTCTAGATGAGTCCAAGAGATAAGAATATTCCCCAAACCCTATGTAAATTTTGCTCAATATCTATCTCACCCAACGTAGGTGAAAGAAGCTCTAATTGCTCTGTAGAGCACCCTATCATGGACTCAACTATACTGCAGTGCACCCTTACATGGGCCTACCTGCACTGGTCCCTTTAGAGTTCATTTCAAGATGTCTTCAAGTCATGAAATTGTCTGGGAAGGAGGAATTCAAAAGGGTGACTTGTTTAGGGCATGTAGCAACTGAAATTAGGGCTTGATGACCCCTAAAAAACTAATCTCGATGATGGGAGTGATGTGTCGAATTGGATCTGTAACAAACATCTGTAGAGGTGATACTAATATAATTTTCCTAGCCTGAAGATGATCCTCTTGCGAGTCTTAGAGATAATACTTCCTGGCCTAGATTTTCTTCCACAACTCATTTCCTCCCAATACCCACATCCACTATAGTTTAGCCCCTAAAGTATTACTTATAATTTCTAGGTGTCTCAAACCAAGCCCCCTTGCCTTTTTTAGAAGGCACAACTTCTCCCAAGCCATCAAAGCCCACTTCTTCGCTTTATTTACACATTGCCATAAGAAGCTCCTCCAAATCACTGTAATATCTCTTGAGACCCCTTTCGGAAAGGGAATCACCATCATCTGATATAAAAGGATCACATGTAGGATCGATTTCATTAGAACTACTCTCTTAACTAAGTTCAAGCCTTAAAAAGTCGAGAGGTTGATATTTTGGGCCATTTTATTTAAAATTCCTTGCCAACAAAAGGATATTTTCAAATTCAAAGCTAATGGTACCCCCATATATTTTGAAGGAAGAGATGAAAGTTGAAACTCCAAAGTCCTTGCCAAACGATGTTGAACTAGATCTTTATAATTAAAAAATGAAATATTTGATTTCTCTTTATTTGCCAAAGTACTAGAGGCTTCCATGAGGGATTCCAATAGGGCATGAATCTCCTTTTCCTCCATAAGAGTAGGTTGGCCAAAAATACATAAATCATTCACAAATTGTTGGTGCATTATAGGAAGTTATTGACCATAGAGCCCGAGAACTTTAAGCATACCATGCACACATTCTTGTTTAAGAAATCTCCCTAAACCTTCTACATCTAAGATAAGAAAAAAAGGTTACAATGGATCCCCTTGGAGGGGACCCCTTGATGTGTTAAAAGTACAAGAAGTTGACCTATTAACCAAAGTTAAAAAAATAGGGAGGATAACTACAATATAACCCAAGAAATCGATTGCCCCGAGAAGCCAAATGCATTAAGAACTTAAAAAAGACATTCCCAATTTAACCTGTCATAGGCTTTAGATAAATCTAGATTTATTAGCATACCTATTTTTTTATTGACTTTGAGCTAATGCAAGATCTCATGAGAATTTATAGTCCCATCTGTGATGGCACATGCAAAATTTAAATACAGTTTAAATATGCATTTAAAATTGTAAATATCCATTTAAAATTATAGGGAAATTATTTGTGGAAACTTTATCTATTCATTAGAAGAGATGACAAGAATAGATTGATATATTTCATTCTAAACCATTGAAATAAGATTTGTAATTTTGTAGCTAATAAAAAGATTAATATGAAAATGTAATAAATAATAAAAGAACGCATTTAATAAAAAAAGAAAAATATTAAGATAGAGAATTTTTAATTTATATATAATCTATTTTTTAATAGCTACAATGATGTACATTTTAAACAAATGCATATTAATTTAGATGAAAATAATAAATACTAACTCTCCATTATTTATACCTCACATAGGATGTTAGAATCAAGAAAGGGTGAGGGGTGGGATGTAGTCCCACTAGGCCACATGGCTTAAAGGATTTGGTAGAAAGTCCTGATGACAACATTTTCTACAGCATCTATGTGAGGGAAATCCCCACTTCACCATTTAGCACCTAGTACATGGAGTAGTTCATGTGTTTATAAAGTTCACTGGTCCCCATAGCCTATCATCATATCGTCACACATGTAGGGCATACCTTACCACCGTATATCATTGGTATTTTGATGCAGCTTCTTATGAAATCCTAATTGTTGTCTTGGTGGAAGTAAGTCATATCAAAATCTCTACATGGTTACTTCTGGTTATAAGGCATGCAACTCAGGGTTATATTACAGACTCTAGAAATAGGGCAACATTTCTAGTATTTTCTTGGCACAAGAACACTATATTTGGTCACTCTCATAGCAAGATACTATTTTAATGAAGGTAAGTGAAATTTTGTCTGTCTCTGCTCTCCTTTTATCTAAGCCAAGTTTAACAATTTAACTGAGGAGACTAGGTTTGGCAAACCTCTTTTGTCACATATGTATTTCAAAACTTCCCTCTGTCAACAATCTTTTATCTTCTGCTTCACTAGAATAAATGATCTTTTTGATATGATTTTGTTTCCCTACCTATCAACATTTTTAACCTTCTCCATTTTATCATGTAATATCTTATTTTGAAGATAATAAATATTTTTCAATATTATTAATTTTAAAAATTAACTTTACATTTCATCTTTACTTATTGTGCCAAGAGATGTTCCCCAACCCAATTTGGAAGACATAGTGTAATGTCCTATCCTGTAAAAAGTTTTAACTAGTTTAAATTACATTAAAAATAAATAAAAATAATAAAACAAAATAAAAATTAAAATAAATTTGAGGTAAATACTCCATTTACGATTGAGCTTTTTTGAGAAGTTTTTGAAAACACATAATTTATCGCATAATATTTTATGGAAGCAGAAATATTATATATATATTATTTTCTTTCTACATAGAATTATTGGTAAATTTTTGAAGGGAAATTCTACTTTTGGAAAATCGAGGGTTACGAGCTTCAGGAATTCTGAATACATTTCAATCTTGGTAATAAATAATTAAAGACTCTAAACATGCATTCTTGTTATTTGAAATATCAATATTCTTGTTGTTCTCTTGATTTTCTCTAATTGCATCTTGAACGTTTTTTTTTTACAGCTTTTGAGTATCATTTCACTTTGCTCCCTGCTTTACTATACTTAATAGTTAGAGGTTAGCAGTAGAGGTGAGCACATGGATTCGTACTTAATAATTGGAGATTGGCATAAGTGTGCACATGGCTTTGGTTGATATGTTTCCTCTCACCAAAAATTTAGTCGCTTAGTCATCGATTACTTCCAGAAAATCTAATGATGTTCTTAAAATAAATCTCAGATCCAATTTTGGCACTATTACTTTTGTAGTAATTAATGTATTTAGTACAATGAGAATAGATATTTTACAAATTCTAGCACTGGATATTGTAGCGGTTGGATTCTTCTTTCACATAAGTGTTACCTAACATTACATTTTTGGTAATTTTAAAGATTAATTATTAATATTCTATTTTTAAAAATAAATTTGATAAATTAAATTAGAGTAATAATTAGTTTTTATTTGTCAAATAATTTTTAAAAGTAAATGTTTCATTAAGGCAACCCTTACACATAATTAAAAGGAAATTGAGGGTATTTATTTTTGTTGAAGTCTTACACTAAAAATGTATTGAGTTAAAAAAAAATTTACTTTATGCTTTTATTATTTTAAATAATTTTGATGAAAAAAGTTATATATGTAAATATTTTGACTCAGTCAAATCTACTTTTAACAATTAATCAAAATTAACAATTATATAAACTGAGTCAAATATCAATTTTACTAGGGTTTTGGGGTCAGTTTTTAAAATGTTCGTATTCTAGTAATAGGATATATATATTTATATTTATATATATTATATATCCTAACTTTATCTACAAACGTAGAGTGATCAAAAAGATTTGATCTCGCTCAATGTTTTGGTAGACTTGGAGTTAAGATTGATTTATGTTGGTTATATTTTATTGTAAGAGAGCATGGATCATAACTTCATTAAATTCACAAATAAAACTAAGAATATGTTATTGTACCTGTCGAGGGAGGTTATATTATTTTTTATTATGGCCAAAAGACATTTACTGTCAATTAGTTTTGAAAATTTTAAACAAATTTTATGAAAGTTATTAAAGTTTTGAAAATAATGAATATCAAATTGAATATTTTGAAAATTAGAAAACAATTTATAATTTTTTAAAATGTAAATTATCGTTTTGGTTGATCAGTATTTTTATGTGGTTTTAAATTGAATTGCCAGATATAAAAATTATTTTAAAACATAAAAAATCGAAAAAGAAATTCATGAGTGTCATAAACATTTGCACAACACAATGCCATGTGGATAATTGCCTCATATCTTCTTGTTATAAATTTTGAATGTCATTGTAGTATTTACATGAAGATAAAGCATACAACCATATTAAACACACACAACAAATTAACACACAATAATCAAACCAGCAACACATAAAAGACAAACTCGCAGAAATGGCAGAGAGAAATCATGTGGCCTCTCATGCTCATGTATTTCTCTCTTCCTCAAATAATTTAATAATACATTTAAATACATGAGCAAGTGCTCTTAAGATAATGCATCTATCTTAAACTCACTTGGTTGAGACATTTTCTCAACTTACACACTAATTTAGGAGAACTAGTTGGAGAGAATCTCTACTCCTAACTAAACTCCT